>CATIWR010566741.1:0-40892 GCA_949677035.1 Omphalea diandra | reverse complement strand
TCAACTTCTTCGTTTCTCTTTGAGGGATTGATTCAATTCTGCAATAACAACACTTATTTGAGACATTAGTGATGATCAATCTACTTTGTCAAGATCAAAAGAGGTTTTAAACCTAGGATTGATTATCCTAGTTCAACACATACATCAAAGTATTCATAAAAAATTTAAATACTAGAAAAATGATATATAAGGACACAACTTTGCTTTGATGCTTCTAGCTTATGTTAAGACTTTACTAAATGTAGACCCTCTGTCCATTTGGTGCTTTTGAACATGAACTCACTCATATGCTTTATATCTTTAAATGTGAGACAATTCATCTATCCTATTCCATTGAACATCAGACACCCATTTACTTTATATCATCGAATGTGAGCTAACTCATTCACTCTATTTCTTTCAACATAAGCACCCATACATTGTATCTTGGAATATGGGCCGATCATTTGCCTTATTCCTTTGAATGTGAGCTCCCATCCATCCTGTATCATCAAATGTTAGTTAACTTATATGCCTTGTTCCCTTGAATACTAAGACCCTTCTATCTTGTACCATTAACATGTGAGCCAAGCCATTTGCCATATTTATTTAAACCTAAACACCCAATTGTCCTATATCATTAGATGTGATCCAACTAATCCACATTAGTCCTTTGAATATGAACACTTATTCAACATGTATCATCAAACATGAGCTAATTTATCAACCCTATTCCTTTAAACATGAGCATCCGTCCCTTATTTATCAACGAACGTAAGCTAACTCGTGGCACATATTCCTTTAAACATGAGCCTTTGATGTCACAATATGGGTTAATCTAAATCAATGAATAAACTCAAGTTCACCTAATATCTTTTCTTTTTTAAATGATCTTTAACCCATCTTTAACAAGCACTAAACTTGCTAAAGACCACAAATGGATGATGATCAAAGTAATATGGTGCATAAGATTATGTGTAGATATTGTTACATAGAGAAAAAAGTAATAAGTTTTGAAATGTGAGGATTTTATTTTTAATTGGCAACTAAATACTTGATATTATCTAAACTACTAGTGTAATGGAAATAAACCAAACTAATAAGTCCTTGGCAAAAAGACAAAACAATTGAGAAAGAAAATCTTATGATAAAACTCATTAGGACACTTGATCTCATTAATGGAAATTCATGAAATCATTAATCATTCAATGCCATATTGGATTAAAGGTTCCAACTATCAATTATCTCTCTAATGACTAGGTCCTCTCTTTCGAGTAATCACTTAACTTGAAACCATTTCTCTAGATTCATCTTTTGATGTGAACTAGAAATGCATTACCAACTTAGTTCTACCAATCCTTTAAGTGATAATAATAGGTTAAGTGGGAGTGATTCATCTATACTTTTTAATTAATCTAAGGGGAGTGATTCTATATTTATTTAATTTACAATCTTTTGATCTATAAATGAAACATAAATAATGTAATTAGTGATCAAACAATCATAAGCATTAGGCTCAAGATCATTCACTTGAAAATGAATAAAAATCCCAACATAGTCATTGAAATCATAAATCAATCAATCATTATCCATGGCTACATTAAGGTTCTAGAACAAAGATGTAGCCTAACATACTAACGAAATAAGACAAATTCAAAAGCAATAACATCATCTTTGACAAAGGAAATAAAAATAAAGAGAAGGAATAATGAAATCTCCCAAATAGCTGGATGAATCTCTTATTCTTCTTCTTCTTCTTTGATCCAATGGACTATTACATTTGAGCTTGTGTTGTAATTTGTTTCTCTTTGATTTCTTCTCTAAAAAAACCTCTTTGAGTGTTCAAAAGATCTATTTTCACCTTTTTTTATCTATAGAAAACCCTAAGTGTTGGCTTTAAATACTCTTTTAAAAGAGATAAAACATATGCTAAAACGTAGCTTGTGATGTGTCCAGTCACAGCTTGTGACACGTCCAGTCACAGCTTGTGACAAGAGTCATAGGCATGATAGACAACGAACCTCAAGGAAAGTCACAGTTTGCAACTTTAGTCACAGGAACGATAGAGAGCACTCCTCCTAATCACATCTAAATGTGTAGCTTGGTCTTTAAAGTTGCCATCTTTGCCTGGCTTAGTCCTAATTCTCTCCAAACTTTCTGAAATACTTATAAGACATCCAAATATGAGGAATAACATAAATTAACTCAAAGTAACTTAATTTAAACATATATCAACATCAAATCAAGCTCAAATCTCATAAAAAAAACTATGTACAAATCAAGCCTAACAAATTGCCTCACTTGAATTGTTACTTACCCTAAAGTAAAGAAGAATAAATAGCCAAAATTTTCATAGCTTTTACAAGAAATATATAACCTCATCATGCTTGCAATGATAATCACTTAAGTTCTACAATTGATATACCAAACAAAAATGAACTTGGTTAGATTACTAACTTGAAAATTAAACTCACTCATTTATGGATAGTTAAAAATAATAAGGTCATATTTTACACATACATTTCAACAATTTATCTAACTAGACCATCAATAGGCATAATTATAATGTAAAACATATTAGATCACCATTGCCTTTATTAATTAGTAATGAGAAGAATAGATTTAAACACATGAGATCATTAAGATTCATCTTTCTTTTGAGCACATTACTTTTCCATTTTTCTTATTTTCTTTTTCTTATTCAAAGAGTTTATATGCCTTTTTTCACAAATATAAACTTTGTTGATGAATGCAGCTGGTTACTTAACACATAACTTTATTCAAAATGCTTTGCATACCCATGCTTTTAGTTTGCTATTTTATGCAAAAATCAATATTAGTTATGAAAATCCTTATTAACCAAACCTCTTAAAAATAATGGAATAGTTATTTCTTTTTCTTTTGATTTTATTATGATCATTTCTAAATCATATCTCTTAAACTACTTCATTATTGCTAATTAACAAAGCATAATGGAAATTTATTTTTTATTGAAGTTCATGCAATTATAGATATTCATAGCTAGCCAAATTGCTTATTTAAATAGACGTGCAAAATACAGTCTCATTGCATTTAACTATCCTAAATTCATAAGTTATACTCTTTAATTTAGTAACTAACTCAAGATTCATTTACCTCAAATTCATCTATGAATGGCATCTTTTTTGTAACTACTCATAGTGTTTACTAAATAAAGCTTAACTAAGTTGCATATCTTTGCAAAATCCATAAAAAAAAAAAATTTGGTCCATTTAACCTTATACATAAGTGCAAGCATCTTATAGGTCTACGCATACAATCATAGTCCCCCCCTACGCTTAAATATAATATTGCCCTTAATGACATGCTTTCTAAAATACAAAAGATATAAGAGGTTGTATAAAAAGAAATACTTCCCTCTAATCTTGATGGAAGGTTGATTGTATCTAAATCTCTTAGTGCTTTTAGCCTACATTTTTATTAACACTTAAGAAAATAAGAAAGATCAAGTAGCTAATCTAAGATAAAACAAAAACAAAACAAAAGCTAACTAATAGAAACACCTTTAAAGGACTAGGTTTCATGGTCCCTCTTATTATACACTAGGTCCTCTTTCTCGTGGAAAAGTGTTGAGAAGTGGTACTATGGGAATGTCGTCCTCCTCCTCTTCTTCAATTTCTTTTCAACTATTTCCTCCTCGAGGAACTTTTGTAAGCTTTGGTACTCCACCTTTTAATGCCACAACCACCATTCTCCTTAATGTCTTAAGGTCTAAATTCCCTACAATAAGCATGTATTTTTCATTCTTTTGGTTAGGATGAAAGTCACACAAATGCCTAGCTAAACTTATGACTATATCACTTAATCATACCACTTACTTAGGATGCATAGTTATACCCACTAATTGTTGAAAAAAATGATGAGTATAAGAGATTTTTATCTTATTTTATGCACGCCACATAAGAAAGATCACTTGTTTAGAGACTTTGGCTTATTCTTACTTGCTAAAGATTGTAAAGGCTATAAACTTATGAAGAATCATCAAACACCTATCTCTTATGGCTCCACTTGAGGCTTAAGGAAAGTTAAACACCTTAAGACCTAAAATTCTTTCCTAAAATGCTCTTGTACTAAAGTTTTTAGGGTAATCACTCATGCCTCCCTTATAGAAACCAAAAACATCTCTTATGGTGTTTTGATTAATGGTGTATTACTTACCAAAAACTCTAAGAATTAGAGATATCTCATGCTTATTCTCAAAGTGAAGTGTTAAAAAGAATTTAAGGTCATGTCTTTTGCAAGATATGAGTGGTGTGAATGAAAATTAACCTAACCCAACCTACCTAAAAGATCTTTCATCCTATCCATGATTTCTAGTTTCACTAAATTTGGTTCATTTAGAAACCTACATGTAATATGCAACCTATCATAAAAAGAAAGGAGTTTCTCACCTTCTTCATCATTGTAAATGCAGAAGCAAGCATTATACTTTGATGAAATGTCTTTTGGACCTCTTTGTTGTTGCTTCCCCCTTTTGTCTTGATGATGAAGCTCTTAAAGACATTTTAAGGTGATGAAAGATGCAAGAATGTGGTGGTGGTTATTATGGAAAAGTAAATAAGCAAAGAGAATAACTAAAAGACGAAGGGAAATTTGATGCTTAAAAGACTTCTACTTGCTCTCAAACTTTAAAAGAGTGTTTGAATGAATGTGTGAGTGAAATTATAGAGGAAAAAGGCTAGGTTTTAATTGGGGAGAGTTTGAAATTCAAATTTGCTCAAAAAATCCCCATAAAATTTCCTTTTAATAGCACATGCATTGGGGCTATTGTAGCCTGTGACACATGTTGTAAGCGCAATAACTAATGCTCTATCAGGAGTGTGATTGAGTCACGTGCTACAACTCGAGTCGTGGCCTATGACTCACTCAAGGTTACTTCACTCAGTTTAGCCATGGCCTATGACTTTGGTCACAGCTGCAATAGGCCTTAACTCTCATTACTCTAAATTTTTGTAAAATTAATTCCCTCATTGTAGAATATCCCTAAACAAGTTATAAACATATGAACAATGATAAAATTCCTCAAATTTGGAATTTCTCAATGCATAATCCATATCAAATCAAACTCAAAACGTAAAAATCAACATCAACTAAGTCAAATGCATATTAAAAACTAAAAATTAACTTCAATAAAATTCTAATTAAACATGAACAACTCTAAAATTCAAAGTAAACACATTAAAAGAACAAAAAAGTGCAAGGTTCTAAAATCTAGAAATTAAAACCAAAAGGATTACATCTTCAATCTAAGAACATTGAAACTTATTTCCTAATCTTTCCTAGGCCTTCTTCTTCCCCTCTTAACTTTGGGTTGTCTCCACTTTCCTCTTTTTGAAGTGCAAACCTCCATTACCTCTTTTCCTACCTCTTCCTCATCATTGGAAGAAGAATCCTCCACCTTAATGTTCATTGGGATTCCTTTGTTTCTACACTTCATTACTACTATTCGCTTGAGAGAGAATAATATCTCATTTACTTTCAAGAAAGCTCTATGATAAGTATAAAAGGTTGTTGTTTGCTTCGGGGTAAAAATTTTAGTAGGTGGAGGTGGAATCTTGGGTTTATACAATTTAAGGTTGGGTATTATGAGGGATAAGGGTTATTCTTCTTTGAATTTTAGCTTCGACAAGATCCATTTGAGTTCTTTAATTACTGTTATAGATGAGGAATACAACAAGATCTATTGTCCTTTGTACTTATAAGAAATGGTTTCTTCCTAATCATAATGGAATGTAAGTTTCTAGAACATCTATAATCTTTGACACACCTGTCATACACAAAAAGGCTACTAACTTCATCTTAATTACTATTTTGACATGCAATTTAAATGAAGACAACTTTAGCAAACATTCATAACTTTTTTAATGCAAAAAATCTAGGCAAGTAATAATTAAAACAAAAATTACACACTAAATATCAAATGAAATTATTATCACCTTTGTTTGATCATTTTCTAAAAAATTGCTTACTTTGAGTATCCTTTTTGCCCTCCATCTTTTTCATGGACAAGCTATAAAAAAGATGAATAACTTATTCAAGATTTTAACTAACACTACTTAGGGAAAGCTAAATTAAAGAATTTGCAAGGAAAAAAAATTAAAAACTTGGGTTTCTTCCTAAGAATGTCATTTTAAGGTCTTATAACTTAACCCTTCTCCTTCTTTAGTCGAGTGGGATGGTGAAGTGAAGAACTTTTTCATGCTTATTTAGCTCTATCCCATAGTAGGGCTTGAGATGTTGTCCATTCATTTTAAAAACTTCTCCTTTGTGATTTTTGATGTCAATTACTTCATTAAAGTAAGCTTTTACTATCGTAAAAGGTCCAAAACATCTAGACTTTATTCTTGTAAACAACTTCAACTAAGAGTTAAAAAGTAACATTTGTTATCCTTCTTGGAAGTTGCAATACACAATGTGCTTGTCATGCCATTTCTTTGTCTTCTCTTTATAGATAATAACATTTTCATACACATCCAATCTTAGTTCATCCAACTTAGTAAGCTGAAGTAATTAATCCTTGCTAGCTTCTTTCAATTCATAGTTAACCTTTTTTATTTATGAATATAATTTACGTTCTAACTCAAGCGATAAGTAACAAGCTTTACCAAAGTGTGAGTGCATTGATTTCGGGGTTGTGCTTGAATGAGTGGAATCTTACTTGCAATTCCATCCTTTTATTGATCAAGAGGGGATCGAGAGAACATGGGTCTTTAATGACCCTAAGAAATGACATTCGTTGGATTAACATGGGTTCCTTTAGGCCTTGCATAAGTTTGAGGCCCTTATGTTTAAAATGGTTATCAAAGGACTGAAGGCGGGATAATACATTGTATAATCCCTAAGGGATGTAAAGTCACCACTGAACTTTAGTCAGTATAAAAATTCATGGAAGGAAAAATCTAAACCTAGTTTAATTTAATTAGAAGGGCAATTTTACCTTCACACTATCGAGATTGGGTTTAGAAATTAGGTACAATTTGAGAAGAGATTAAGCACCCCTAAATAGCCTAGGTATTAGGATCCAACCTTTAGTCATCTTTAGCTCACTTTAACGTCTTAACTAAGTTATCAATTTGCTTAATTAATGATCCTAAACAAGCCTTTAGTGCCACCAAATCAAACAAACCAATTCATTAATACAAAGGGAAAGGGGCAATGCATCATGTCATAAGGTTATCATCCATTCATCATATCCATAATAATCTTAAGAAAAAAGGGATTGGGATGATATGACATGACATAGGCTTATCATGCATTCCATCCATTCATCACATCCATAATGATCATTTTGTTTATCATTGAAGATGACCATTAAGGCCATCAACCATGGTTTAACTCAAACAAGCACTACACCATAAAAAATGCACAAGTTAGTAACTAAAGCAAACAAAGTAATTTAAGCAATCAAATAAATAAATGAAATCATCAAACACCTTACCATAACTCTATAGTCAAGGTACCTAAGCATGCATCTAAGTCCATAGTAACACATCCTGACATCATATGAGGATTAATATAACATCTAAGCAAAAACATATGGATCATGCAGCATAAAGAATAGTAAATATGCAATGTAAAACACTTAGAGGACTTAAATGGCTGAAGGCATGCTCATCACTAAAGGAGATCCTAGGGTTAATGAACCTTTTGTCCTATTGCGCTAAAAGAGATAGGCATCCATAAGCAAAGATTGGAGTTATAGGCTAAAAGATGTATTTAGTGATATATACTTAAAAGCATATATAACCTTTAGAAAGCTCTCAAGGTCATAGAAACCTTTGATTCCTTACTTGGTCACTGCCCAAAAGGTGTCACAACATAATCAAAACATCATTTTAAAATAAAAATGGAAGAAACACAAGCATTTGAACATAATACAGTATAAAAAACCATTTAAAACTTGGCTAACACTCCATTTTCAAAGTGAATAAAGGTCCTAAGCCATTAGGCATCACTTTATTTTACTAATGGAATGTCTAAACATCATAAAAAAAAGTTTGAAGAGAGAGAAATCTGAGTAATAAATGAGGAGCTTTTCAAATATGATCTTTGGAAGACAGGGTTGTTTAACCTATAGAGAAGGTTGTACATCTTACATCAAGGCTATACAACCTTCTTTTCATAGGTTTTGAAACATAAAGAGAAGAAAAGAAGGGGAAAAAGAAGGAGAAAGAGGGAAAAAGGGATTTTGGATCCCTTATTGGATGCTTCTTTGCCTTCAAAAGCTTATTATGTGTTTTATGTCCTCCAATATATTTGGGAAATGCATAAAGAATATGAAGTTCAAGCCTTGTTCTACTTTGGGAATGGTTAGAATGAGTTATGGTTTAGGGTTTTTGTGTTAAGGAGTGATTGTGGAGAAAATTTGGCAGAGTAATACTAGGGTTTCCAAACCCCTTTTTTCTTCAAATGAGGGGGGATTTATAGGAGAAGAAGGGTATACCAAAGCCATAAATGCTTATGGTTGCACCATGTTCATCTTTAACAACAAAGAAAGAGGTGAATCTTTTAAATTTTAGGGTTTTCATATGGGATGCACAACCATGGTTAGGCTATATATCCAACTTAGAAGGCTATGCAATCCTAGGGTTTAAAAGGGGAACAATTTCAAAAGGTTCTCCTATTAGGGTTTAATATAGGGTTATACAATCTTGGTTTATGGTTTATACAACCCTACTCAATGGGTTGTACAACACATTAATCCAAGGTAGTAGTTTGGGCTTTAGGTGTGGCTTATACTTAGGTTAAGTGGTGGGTTTGGTTTTTTGGGTTTCTCCATAGTATTTTAAGGCCTTGTTTCACTTTTTTTAGGAATTCTCCTTTCATTATGGGGAATATTATTAGTAATTTTCATCGTCGTGTGTCACATCCTGAGGTCCAAAATCTGATGCTTATAGTTTGCCTTTGCTTTATGTGGGCTTGGAGAACATCATTCAAGAAATGATTGTTTAAGCAAGTCTCATCAAAGAAATGTAAGAAACGTAAACATTAGCAAGGATACTAAAGGAAACAATTCTTCAACAGCTCCTTGAGCAGGTACTTATTAAACCACAAGGTTTCAAGTCTTATTTTGATTATTACAAACAAGTCTAAGAGCTAATATTTGTCTAAGTTGTTTATGTTAAAAATTACAAGTGTACCAACTTTTTAGACTATGATGATTAGAGAAGAAATCATTTTTGGAAACTCAAAGTATTAAAGAGTGAAGGTTGAATTAACTCAGCCTAGGGTGTTGTCTTCATCCAATAGGTGTTGTGGACCTGCCAACTAGTATTGAAGATATCACAATAGGCATTAGAGAAATAGTTTAACTAAAGTATAACTTTTCGAACCTTCCAATGGGTGTTGCCTATATTCCCAACAGACATTAGATAATTGCTCTGACATGGCTATGAACCTTGAACTTCGTAATGGGTGTTGTATTTTCGTAACGGGCATTGATCTTGCCCTTATAATAGGCATTACACTTTCACATAAGGTGTTAGAAAAAGTGCCTTAGTTTGAGTACAACTTTTTAGAACCCAAACAAGTGTTGGTTCATCAAAATAGGTGTTGATAAAGCTTTCAAAATTAAGCTAAAGTCTTTTGACCTCCCAACAAAGCACACTCAATATCTCAATAGGCAATGAACACATCCAACGACCATTGGAAGCTCACCAATGAGCATTGATTAAATGTACTTATTTGAGCTTTAAGTATTAGACCCCTCAACGAGGGATGTTCATATCTCAACAGGAATTAAAGATGCTACCAATGGGCATTGAAAAAAATCAAAATAGTTATTGATAGAGGATGAAAATCTATCACTTGTGAACGCTTGGTAAGTGCTTGAAAACTTAATTGTATAAAGGTTATTGATAGCACATTGAGTTATCAAGACAACGAAGGCTCTAGTGGACATACTTAGGGAGAGAATGTAAGGCAGTTGTGCCGAATCTCCATAAATCTTATGACTTGATTCTTCATCTTTTTCCCACTTAATTTTATTTATTAATAATTGCCATTGTCCTATTCATTTAGGGCACCAAAGGATAATAATACTAAAGATTCTTTTAATAGCTTTCTAGTAGGTACTAGCATGTTTTCACGCTTCCAATAGCTCTTAAGCAGGTACTATGCATGACTTTTTGGTAAGTAGTGAGTTTGTTCTAGTAACTCTCTAGCAAGTACTAGGTGGTCCTTATATTCCTCAACATCTTTTTAGTAGGTACTGAGTTGGTTTTGACAGTTCTCTGGCAGGAACCAAGTTGTTCTTTTATTCCTCAATAACTTTCTAACAAGTACTGAGTTGGTTATGACAACTCTTTAGTAGGTACCAGGTGGTTCTTGCATTCAATATGCTTGTAGCCATCTTCTTCTAGTTACTAATGTTCTTGAATCTTTTATAAGTGTTTTAGCCCTTCTAGCTGGTGGTTATAGCTTAAAGAGTTTCCTTGGGGTTGATGTTATATCATTTCTACCTTTCTGGTGTATTAAAAATGATATGATACTCTTAAAGCCCTTCTAAGAATTTGGAGGGGGGTTTGCCTTTGTCTTAATGTAGTAGGCTTGGCCCTTGATGCTGTAGAGAGTGTTTTTGTACGTTTGGGTACTCTTAGGATGACAAATTTTCTCAAGGCTTTAGGGGAGGTCTAACTAGTAGTTTGAGGGTGTTTTAATAATTTGGTCAGTGGTTTTAGGGGATTAAATTACCTTTTGGATGTCCTAGGAACAATTAGTGTATTTTGGTAATTTAATTAGCAAATTGAAGAGTTGAATAGTCTTCTTGGGCCTTGTGCGAGGTCATGTTTAATGATTGGGCTTTAGGGAAGTTGGGAATTTACTTGTAATTAAGCTAAAGGGGTTTGATTTAAACAATTATGCTTGGGAGGTCAAACTGGGTAATTAGGCTCAGGAAGCCAAATTCGGCCTGCCTAACCCTAGTGGTTCGTACAGACCAAAGGTGGTATATAGAGACCACTTGACGGAACCTCCTTCCATCACATGGAGGTTGGTTTGTACATACCATCCCTACTATATAAACCCCTTGATAATGACCTTAGCCATTTGCCTTTTCACTTTCTCTTTCTCTTTTTTCTCTCACTTAAACTCTTTATGCTTATCTCTTAGGTTTCCCAGTGTCTTTAGAGGACTTTACCACAGTTGGCTTTATTGATGATGAGATGTTTGACATTTTGGAGGATTTTTTTAGTAAAGATGTTGCCACACATGATGCCTTAGAAGAGCTACGTTCTCAATAAGGGGTTCGCGAAGGTGAGCCTCTTAGCAGGCATGACGATGAAGATGGTTTTGACAAGTTTTCCCCTATGTGGAGACACACTAACAGTCTATAACCTATATTGTCATTTAGCAGGAGCCACCTCTGGAGTGGTAGGTGCCATTTCCCTTGTTCATTTTGCCATCTTTGAATTTTTGCTAACTTTTCCCAACATTACAATCTTAGGCATTGTTTTGGAATCTTGTTTTTCATGCAACATTACATTAGTTTTAAAAGACATTTGAGGATAGCTTTAGGATAATTACCTTTTATTTTTTATGCAGTTTTTAACTTACATTTGCCAAATTGATTTACTGCCTTGAGTTATGTACTTAAGGTCTCATTTTTTTTCCTTGGTATTTACTGTTTCTTTTTTTACTTTTCCTTTTCCTTTTCCTTGTTTCTTTTTTTACTTTTCCTTTTCCTTTCAGGGTGATGTCTCTTTTAAAAAAAAGGCAGGTTGATGGGCCCAACTAAGGAGTGGTTCCATGGTTGTACCCGTGAGTTATATCCCATTTAGAGGGGACTGGGCTAGTGCCTCTTCTTCAAACCTTGTCAAAAAAGGCCTTGAGGATTGACTCTTTGATTATCCAAGCATTAATTAAGTGATGGATGGGCACGACCCACACCTTCCACTTTTCACTAATTGAGAAGCTCATGATTACTCCAAAGGACTTAACATACATGTCCATGATCGACTTTGTAAGCATTCCCCTCCCCATTGACTCTAATATGTATGAGATAATGCTCCAAAAAGACTAAATTCTTTAGCTTCTTGGTGGCATTCCCACAATCAAGACGAGTTGTGGTTTTGCGTGATCTAACATACAAACTAGTGATCCCCTAGTTACTGATGACAACTTGGAGGAGATTGTAGTTTAACATACACGTTGCTTCTTGTTGTATGCTTTATCGAGGATTATGTACTCCATTGCCCCTAATGCAATTGAGATTTTCCTAGTGTCAATGTTGGAGGATCTAGGGCTTCTTTACCACTTTGACAAGGGATCCATGACATTGGTCTATTTATACAGTATCTAGACTGATGCTGTCAAGAAAAATCATACATATGCAGGGCTTGACGAGTGCTTATTATAAATACTGCTTACATTTTCTTTGTGTTTTTTTTGTCTATTTTTGGTTGTTCTCGTGATAACATTGTGTTTGTTGATAGGCTTAGGCCTTCGAGATGGGCTTGCTAGTGTGGAATAACCCTGTGGCTGACACGAAGGATTGTTACCCTCGCTTCCTCAAGTGGAATGGTATGCCACATGCAGAATCCTTTGTAGTTGGCTTTTGTGCCCGCCTGAACATCCTCACCTTCAATTAGGTATTATTATCTTGCAAAAGGAAATCTATGTTAGTTCTATGCATTTATTAGTACACCTTGGTTTCATACTTATAGTGATCATTCACTCTTATTATAATTGTGTCTTGACTGGAGGGGACCTCTAGAGGCATGGCTGCAAGAGGTGGTAGAGGTGAAGGTCCTCTCCTATATGCAGCACCTAATACCAGGACCTTCACTTTGCAATTGGTATTTAGGTGAGCGGGTTCTTCACTGCTGAGTGGGCTTAGATGTTTGGCTTATCCCTTAATGCCTACCCACAAACATGTTTTAGGCAGTAGAATTGAAGAAAGATATAAGGTTCCAAATGGCAATGCAGTTCATACTAAGGGAACAACTTGTCTCAAATTAGGTCTCATAGAGGTCTTGGATGATTGGGGCCTTAGTAGGGATGTTCCCTCTATCAGAGGCGACCATACGAGTATTAAAATGACATAAGGCAGATGAGGGCATCGTCCTTAAGCACAAAGCTTAAGGAATACCACACACCTCACATAAAGGGCCATTGCTCTTGCTCCTACTATTCGAGGCTATAAGAGGGCCTATGGGTCTATATATAGAGGGTTAGAGCCTGTCGTGGTAGGTGAGCTAGATCTTATGTTAGACAACATGGTTGAGTGTTGTATGACATCTTCAATAGGCTAGATGATGTCATGACAGCTTACTCGGTCTGCTTGTACCTTCGAGCCTACCCACTTGAGTACTCTTTGCATATATCTTATCACATTTTTCCATGACCGGCGTATTTCCATTTCCTTACAGATTCCTCGAGTTTAGGCCTAGGTGATGGTTAACCTGATTATTGCCCTAAAGAGGGTCATGACTTAACATACACAGTCTATATAGGTTAGTAACAAAATACCTATAACAAATGAAAGAATATGTATGTATGTTCATGACTGATGCTTTTGTGTGCTTTGTGTCCTACCCATCTTAACCCTTGTGTTTCTTGTAAGAGACAATCCAACATTTAATGCACGACCTTTGAGATAGGGATTAGAGTTTGGCAGAGGTCAAGGATCAAATAGAGAAGTTGACTCGAGTGATTGAAAAGTGCTCCGATGGCAAGTAAATGGCCAATAACAGAGAGAGGGATGAGGAGGTAACACCTTCAGAGAGTAAGGAGAGTTGAGATGATCAAACACCTTTAGATTTTAAGAACTTTTTTCTTTTTCTTTCTTTTTCATAGTTTAGTAAGTTCTTAAACTTTATTGGTTTCTTGCACAATTGTACTTAGTATTTGGATGATTTGAAGGTCTTGTTGATTTTGAACGATTGCTTGGCTGATAAAATTTCTTATGTTATAGTAGGGTGACTTTACCTCCCTTTTTTATCAAATTATGAAATGCTCTAGTTTTAATGCATAATTTTGGCCTTCAATTATACTTTCTAAATATATGTTGAACCTTTTTATCTTTCCTTGGTCATATATGTACATTTTGAAGTAGGTACATATAAATTTCTCAGCCCTGAACATAAAAGAAATATTGTCCAAATTTTCCTAGGAACAAGTCTGTACAGTATAGGAAGTCATCTGTATAGACCACTGATTGGTTGTATAGACTACTTAAGTTAGTTGTACAGCCGTATACAACTATAATGCACTAAGCAATCCACTTCTCTTCTATGAACATGCATACATGATTTTGTTCTCTAAACTCACCTTTTTTAGCCGCAAAACCATAACAATAGAATTTTTACGATCTCTCCCATACCATATATGGCCTGATCTACCTTAGGCAGGTCTTGCAAATCTTCACTATCTCTCATCTATCTGTTTAGATGCAAAATTTCTTCATATGGTATGTACTGTGTAGGATTCCTCTACTCATAATTTCCACTTTGGGGATACTAAAATCTGCCCTTACTAGAAGAATTTGGGGCTATTCTTGATTGTTGTGTCACAATTGTAGATTGGATTGCTCTTTGTCCCTATGGGACAATATCTGCATTCACTTTATGCACTTTATTACTTTGATCACTATCCTTTTGAATATTTTATAAGGTAGGTTTAAAGAGTAGTTTGAAGGAGATAAGGTAATAATTGAGTTTGAATTTATTGATTAGTTTAGATTTAACACATGTCGTGAAATTTGATCTAAAGAAATTAACACCATTATCAGTAACACTATACTTTAATATTTGAAACTTTGGTTTAATTCTTAATCTAGAATTTTTCTTTCCTTTTTATTTTATTTTAGGTGCAACACTTATCTTGCATGTGAAGGGCTGGGAGTCTAGACTTAGAAGAGCAAGATCTTGAACCTTTTGATCCTGAATTGAAAGAACACTTAGAGTGGGTATAAGAAGACAAAGATTGGAAAAACATAATAGAAGAAATGCAATGGCAAACAATTAAAAGAATGAGAGGTCTATAAGGGGCCACAATGTTCTATTGCATAATAAATTGTAGGTTAGAGTTACTAGACCAGCTGTTAATGCCAACAACTTTGAGACAAGGCTACGATCATACTAATGGTTCAAAATAATTAGTTTAGAGTTTTACCACATGAAGATCCACACATTCATAAAACAATAATCTTAGAGATTTATGATACTTTTAAGACAAATAGAGTCTCAAATGATGCTATAAAATTGTGATTGTTTTCCTTTTCATTTAGAGACAAAGCTAAGTCATGGTATCATTCATAGCTTCTAGACTTAATCTCCATATGGAAACAACTATCACAAGCCTTTTTAAATAAGTTATATCTTTTAGTGAAGATTACAAAATTAAGGAATCACATATTTTCTTTTGATCAAACAGAAAGAGAATCTCTCTATGAGACTTAGGATAGATTCAAGGAGTTGTTGAGAAAGTGCCCTTAACATGGTTTATCGAAATGGCTCGTTCTACAAACCTTCTACAATGGTTTTAGTCTTTTATTCAGGAGTACCTTAGATGTTGTTACTGGAGGAGCTCTTATGTCTAATATAGATGATACGACCTATCAATTGCTTGAGAAGATGATCACTAATAGTTACTAATGGCCAACCGAAAGAGTCATGCAAACAAAGGTAGTGAGAGTGTTAGAGGTTGATTAATTAACTGCTAAGCAACTATTAGGCTTAATTTGTTCGTAAATATTTGATGATTTTTTAGCTTGATCTTATTTCAATCTATGTTTAAATTAAGTTATTTTGAGTTAATTTATGTTGTTTCCTACATTTAAACACTTTATATTTGTTTTAGCAAGTTTAAATTGAATTATGACCAAAATAGATAAAGTTGACAATTTTAGGGACCAAGATATGGAGACGTAAAACTTATTGTTGTACCCATCACCTGAGTCATAGGCTGCAACTTCCCCTGCCCTAATAAGAGTTGTAGGCTATGACTTGGATGCTCTATAACTTACTTTCTTGCCTATATTTTAGGCCTTTTGAAGGAGAATATAAAGCCAATTTCTAGGGTTTTCAAAAGAGGTTTTTAGGCATAAAAAAGAGGAGTTTTTAAGAGAAGAAAATCAAAGAAAACATGATTTAATGTGAGATTAGTGCAAAAGTAAAAAGATTCATTAGATCAAGGAAGAAGAAGTGGAGAAGATCTATCAAAACCATCTAAAGATTTCATCTCTCCCTTCTTTAATTTCTTATTGCCATTATTAAGATGAAGCTTTTACTTTTGGATTTGGCTTGTTTTGTTAGTATGTTAGGATATATCTTTAATCTATGACCTTGATGTAGTCATGGATAATGATTGATTGATTTATGATTTTAATGACTATATTGGGATTTTGTTCTTTTGTAAGTAAATGGTTCTTGATCTTCATGCTTGTGATTGCTTGATCACTAATTACATGCCTTGTGTTTCATTTATAGATCTAGTAATTATAAATTGAAATATACTTAGAGTCATTTCCCTTAGGTTAATTTATGAGTAAAGATACCCACTTTACCTATTACTATCACTTAAAGGATTACTTGAGTTATTGAAGTAATGATTTCAAGAGATAGATTTAAAGGAATGGTTACATATTAAGTGACTTCTTGAAAGAGAACCTTAATAACTAGAGAGACATTTAATAATTGCAACTCTTAATCCAACATATCATTGAATGATTAATGATTTCATGACTTTCCATTAGTGAGATCAAGTATCCTAGGTACTTTACAATAAAGTATTCTTTCTTAATTGCTTTTACCTTTTTGTGCACAATTGTTAGTTTAGTTTATTTTTATTACACTAGTAGTTTAGGTCCCATATTTAATATTTGATTTTCAGATAAAAATAGAATCATTAAATTCCAGTACTTATTGCCCTTGTCTCTGTGGGAAGATATCCTCACACACTTTTGTGCACTATATTACTTTGACTACCATCCTCTATCAATGAATTGCAATGTGGTTTGAGGAATAAGTGAAAGGAAAATATGAGTGGATAGCTTGAATTTATTAATTGATTTTAAACCACATTGCATGATTTGATTACATATTGGATGTACTGATCAAAGACAAGCCCAAATAACCAACTTATCCAAGTAAATTAATGCCATGAATTACAATGGCATAGCTTCTCCAACTATGCAAATTGCTTCTTATGAGCTTTTATGGAGGAGGTGGCCATATGAATATTGATTGTTAGGTCGGTAATCGATTTGCTACCTTAAAAGTTGAGCAAGTGAACTTGGTAGGGAATTTCAATAATAGACAAGGCAACAATCCTTATTCCAATTCTTACAATCTTGGTTAGAGATATCATCCAAATTTTTATTGGAGTGGGAATAATGCCTTGAGACTATAAGCACTCCTAGGTTTTCAAGCGTAATAGCAGTAGGATAGGAAATCAGGTTTAGAGGTTATGATAGAGAAATTTATTACCAAAACTAATGAGAAGATGTATCAGAAGATAAAGCTTTAAAAAGGTTAGATGATAAAGTTGATCAAATTAGTAAACATCATTCTTCATCGATTCATGTATTAGAGGTATAAGTGGGATAATTGGCAAATATAATGTCATCTAGAAGTGAGAAGTTTACCTTCTAATTTGTAGGTCAATCCTAAGGAGCATGTGAAAGCCATCACTTTAAGAAGTGGAAAAGAGGTAGAAAATAAAGTTGGCAAACCTAAAGAGCAAGAAAAAGAAAAAGCAACTCAAGAGGAACCTAAAGAGGAATTACATAAAGTGGAGGAGAAATATGCTTGTCCTCCACCACTAAAGGTTCAACATTATGTGCCTCTTATTCCATTCCCTTAAAGGTTGAAGAGTCAAAGGGATGACAAAATAGGCAAGGATTTTGCCAAATTCCTTAAAATTTTCAAGAAAATTTACATCAACATTCCATTCCTTGAAGCATTAGCACAAATGCCTTCCTATGTCAAGTTTCTTAAAGGCATAATTTCCAGTAAGAAGAGGCTTGAAGAGTGTGAAGTAGTAACTTGCACAAAAGAATGTAATACTATTTTGCAAAATAAGCTTTCTTAAAAAGTCAAGGATCTAAAAAGTTTCACTATACCTTGTGCATTTGTGAATCAGAATTTGATAAAGCTCTTTATAATCTTAAGTTTAGTGTTAATTGGATGCCTTTATCTCTTTTTAGGGAATTGAAGATATGACAGCTTAAGAAAATAAGACTATCTTTACAACTAGTGAATAGGTTAGTCAAGTATCTTATGGGAACTGTTGAAGATTTCATATTTAGGTGGACAAATTAATTTTCTAGTAGATTTTATGGTGTTAGACTTTAAAGAACACTATCATTATAGGGAGACCATTCCTAAGGAAGTTAGCTTTGAGAGTGAGAGATGAATAAATAAAATTTGAAGTGTATAAGATTAAAAAGACACTAATCATAGAAGAAATGTGTCGAAAAAATAGATAAGATTGAGGATGAAAAAGGAGAAGAGAGGAAGGAACAACTTGAACTAAGATTAGATGCATATAAGAATGCCATGATTTACAAAGAAAAGACAAAGAAGTGGCATGACAAACACATTGTGCAACACAATTTCTAAAAAGGACAACAAGTGTTACTTTTCAACTCTTGGTTGAATTTGTTTCTAAAAAATTGAAGTCTAGATGATTGAGACCTTTCATGATAGTCAAAATTTATTCACATAGAGTGATTGACATCAAGAACCAAAAAGCAAAGTTTTCAAGGTGAATGGATAATGTCTTAAGACCTACTTTAGGGTTAAGCCAAAGACGAATGAAAAAGGCCTTCATTTTACTACCATGCTCGACTAAGAAGGAGAAAGGTCAAGCTACAAGGCCTTAAAATAGCACTCTTAGGAGGCAACCTAAGTTTTTAATTTCTCTTACAATTTGTTTAGTTTTCTTTATTTAGTTAGGTTTAGTTAAATGTTTGAATAAAGTTCTTCATATTTTTGATAGGTTGTTATGAAGAAGATGACAAAAAAAGGGGGATATTTGAACCAAACAATTTATAAAGAATTTTCAAAAAGGGGTGGTAACAATTTCATTTAATATTTGATGTGCATTTTGTGTTATAATGTTAGATGCCTAACTTTTTATGCTAAAAATTATTGTGAAAGTTTGCTAAAGTTGTTTTCATTTAAATTCCTTGTCAAAATAGTAATAAAGGTGAATATTTTGTATAGGAGTAGAGTAAAAGATTCTAGATGTTCTAGAATTCCATGTTCATTAGGATTAAGAGAGAATGCCTATAACTTGAGAAGGACAATGGCTTTCGCTATATTTCCCATATATTGAAATAATTGAAAAACACTAATTGAGCCTTTTCAAGCCAACATCAAGGAAGAACAACCTTTTTTCCACCACCAAAGCTCAAGTTACCTAAACCTAAAACTCCACCTCCATTCAAAAGAACCTTACATCGAAAGAAGCCACAACATTTTATACTTACCATAAGGCATTTTCAAATAAGGAAGAGTATATCTACTCTTTTAAGGAGATTGTGCATTGAAAAAAGAAAAGCTAACGGAATTACCATTGAAGTGATGAGTCTTCTTCTAGTCAAGAGGAGCATGGAAGAGAAAAGGTAATGGAGGTATACTCTTCATCAAGGGGAAGAAGGAGGCCATCTAAAGCTAAAAAGGGTAGAGGAAGACCTTAAAAGGAGTAAGTAAAAGATTTATGTTCTTAGATTGAAGATGTAATCCTTTGTCGCGCCTACGATTAAAGTCATAAGTCATGACTAGCATAAGTGAAAGGGGGCCTCAGTCGAGTCGCAGGCTATGACTCGAGTTGTAGGCTACAACTCGGGTCATAGCCTACGACTTAAGGATGCTCTAGATGGAACATGCCCCTATTGCTCTTGTGACACTTATTATAGGTTATGACATTTAGGGGGAAATTTTAGGGAAATTTTAGGGAGATTTTTAAGCAAATTTGAATTTCAAATCCCTCTCATTTGAAACCTAACTCTTTTTCTCTATAGATTGGGCTTCTTACTTCATATTTTCACTCATACATTCATTCAAATACTATTATAAAGTTTGAGAGGAAGTAGAAGTCTTAAAACCATCAACTTTCCCTCCTTCTTTTCGCTATTCTTTTATTTTTTTCTCTTTCACAACCACTACCACTATACTTTCATATATTTTATCACTTCAAGATGTCTTCAAGTGCATCATCAAGGCAAAAGGGAAGCAACATCAAAAGGTCCAAGAATCATCTCATCAAGATTTAATGCTTCTTTTCACATTTAAAATGATGATGATGGTGATAAACTCCTTCCTATTGATTCAAACGTGCATATTTCATGTAGGTTTTTGGTTGAACCACCTTTGGTATGACTAAAAATCTTTGATAGGGTGAAAGATCTTTTAAGTAGCTTAGGTTAGGTTAAATTTGCATTCACACTACGCCCATCTTACAAAAGACTTAACCTTGAGTTCTTTTCAATACTTCATTTTAAGAATGAACATGCAACATCCTTTGTTTTTAGACTTGTTAGTAAGCAATACACCATTAACCAAAATACCATGAGAGATGCCTTTGGATTATATAAAAGAGGCATGAGTGATCACCCCGATAACTTTAGACTAAAAACATTTTAGGAAACTATTTCATAACTTGAGGACTTAAAATACCATTAAGCTTCAAGTGAGGTAATAAAGGATAAGTGTTTGGTTCTTCTTCATAAGTTTATGGCCTTTGCTATCTTTGGGAAGTAAGAATCGATCGACGTCTCTAAATAGGAGCTCTTTTTGATGCAGTGTTTACAAAATAAGTTGAAGGCTTCCATCATTCATCACCTTTTTCAAAATATGGTAGGGTTAGTGAAAACTTCCTAGGCAAATGGTAGGATTGATACATATAGTCATGGGTTTGGTTATATTTTTATGTGGTTTTGACCTTAACCAAATGGATAAGGAAGCCTTACACATAGTGGCACCTTTTAGTCTCATTACATTAAAAAGAATGGGGATTATCACATGCAAATTTGAAGGACCAAAGTTCATAAAACTAAAGAATCTAAGAGAAGAAAAAATTGAAAAGAAAAGTAAAGAAAAGGAAAGGAAGACATTCCAATAGTTCCACCTCTTAACAGCCTTACACAAGAAGGAAGACCTAGTGCATCACAAGATGGATCATGGAGCTTAATCCTTCAAAGGCTAGACATAATGGATACTAGATTGGTAAGGATGAAGAGGATGTTAAAAAACTAAGACTATAAGATATGACAATATTTTAATAAAGCTAGCATTGATTTGCCTTCTCTACTGGATGCGCCTTTATGCACTGTGTCTTAGAGTTGTACTTTAGTTTTTAGGATTATTGATGTCATGTTCTCTTATAATGTGTTCAACTTGCTTTTTTTATTTTTATGTTTAATGTTTAAGTGTTATATGGTGCATATGCATTATTGGTATATGTTTGTGTTTGCATGAGCAATGTAAGGAGGTACAAGTTTAATGGATTTTCTTTTGCATGTTCTTATTTTTCTTTTAGTTATTTTTTATTTTGGTTTTGTTTTATCTTGGATTGGCTACTTGATCTTTCTTATTTTCTCAAGTGTTAATGAAAGTGTAGGGTAAAAGCATGAAGAAGATTTGGATGCAATCAACCTTTTACCAAGATGAGAAAGAATATTCCTTTATATACATCCTCTTTTATCTTTTATGTTGTAGAATGCATGTCATTGAGGACAATGCCATATTTAAGTGTGGAGGGAAGGATTGTGATTTTATGCTTGGACCTATATGATGCTTGCACCTATGTATAAGGCTAAATGGACAAAAAATTTTTATGACTTTTGCAAAGATTTGTAGCTTAGTTAAGCTTTCTTTGGTAATCATTATGAGTAGCTATAAAAGAGATGCCATTCTTAGGATGAATTTGGGATAAACAAGTCTTGAATTAGTTGCTAATTTGAGGAGTATAAGTTATGAATTTAGGATACTTAAAATGTAATAAGATTGTGTTGTACATATATGTTAAAACAAGTAATTTGGCTAACTATGGATATACATATATGTTAAAACAAGTAATTTAGCTAGTTATGGATGGACATGAAAATGAATTGCTATTGTGCTTTGTTAATTAGTAATGATGAAGTAGTTTAAGATATATGATTTAGAAATGATCCAAATAAAATAAAAGGAAAGAGAAATAAATACTCTGCTACCTTTTAGGAAACTTAATAATTGAGAATCTTCATCACCAATGTCAATTTTTGCGTAAAATGACAAACTAAAAGCATAAGTATGCAAAGCATTTTAAATGAAGTTATATGTTGAGTAACTAAATGCATTCATCCCCAATGTTTATATTTGCATAAAAAGGCATATAAACTTTTTAAAAAGAAAAATAAAAAGAGTAGTGTGCTTAAAAGAAAATTGAATCCTAATGATCTCATGTGTTTAAAGCTATTCTTCTCATTGTTAATTAATGAAGGCAATGGTAATTCAACTTGTTTTACGTGATGATTATGCCTATTGATGGCCTAATTAGATAAATTGTTGGAATGTATACATAAAATATGGATTTATTATTTCTAATTGTTCATAAGTAAGTTTGCTTTTGAAGATAGTAAACTAGCTTAAGATCATTTGCTTAAACGAGCTCTTATTTTGTATATCTTTGGTAGTACTTAAGTGATTATTATTGCAAGCATGATGAGGCTATATATGTTTTGTAGAAGTTATGAGAATTTTAATTATTTGTTCTTTATTCCTTGAGGACAAGTAATAGTTCAAATGTGGAAAATTTTATTAGGCTTAATTTGTTCATAGATATTTGATGAGATTTGAGCTTGATATAATGTTAATTTATATTTAAATTAAGTTATTTTGGGTGGTTTATTGTTATTTCTAACATTTGGATGTTTTGTAAGTGTTTTAACAACTTTGGAGTGAATTAGGACCAAAATAGGAAAGAATGGCAACTTCAAGCTAGATATTTAGACCGTGAAGAAGCAGGGTTAGCTATCACCCCCATAACTAAAGTTACAACCCACGATCTTAGGAGATACATGTTGTTGTCGCGCCTATAACATCTATCCTAGGTCACGACCTGGGTGCATCATGAGCTGTTTTCTATTCTACATTTTCACACTTTTTAAGGAGTAGATATAAAAAGGTGAAAAATATACCTTTTGAACACTCAAAAGTGGTGTTTTTGAGAGAAGAAAGCAAAGACAAACAAGTTACATTGCAAAGATCAAATTCAAGAATATAAAAGATCATTAGATCAAGGAAGAAGAAAAAGAAATAAGATCTATCAAGACAATTAGGAGATTTCATCTTTTCTTCTCTTTATTCTTATTTTATTTGTTAAATATGATGATATTGTATTTGGATTTGTCTTGTTTTGTTAATATGTTCGGCTAGATCTTTGATCTAGGAACTTGATGTAGCCATAGATAATGATTTATTGATTTATGATTTCAATGAATATGTTAGGATTTTATTATTGTAATGAAATGATTATTGAACATAATGCTTATGATTGCTTGATCACTAATTACATGATTTATGTTTCATTTATAGATCAAGAGATTATAAATTAAAATATACCAAGAATCATTTCCTTTAGGTTAATTAACGAGTATATATGCCCACCTAACTTATTGCTATCACTTAAAAGATTATAAAATTCAATGGCAATGCATTTCTAGTTCACTTTAAGAGATGGATTTGGAGAAAAGTTAAGTGATTACTTGAGAGAGAGGACTTAATACTAGAGAGACAAACGATAGTTGTAACCATTAATCAAACATATCATTGATTGATTAATAATTTCATGATTTTTCGTTGGTGAGATCAAGTGTCCTAACTATTTTATCATAAGGTTTTCTTTCTCAATTACTTTTACCTTTTTGCCATAGATTTATTAATTTAGTTTACTTTTGTTGTACTAGTAGTTTAGATAACATCTCAAATATTCAATTTTTAGATAAAAGTACAATCATTATATTCTAATATTTATTACCCTTGTCTCTATGGGGCAATATTTGCATACTCTTTTGTGCATTGTATTACCTTGATCACTGTTCTTTTATGATATATTGTAAGGTGGGTTTAAACAGTTGTTTGAAGGAAAAAACGATAAAAAAAAGTGAGTTTAGATTTATTGAGTAGTTTAGATTTAACCCACGTAGTGAAGTTTGAACCAAAGAGTGCCAAATGTCCCTCATATTCTTTTGTATGGTTATGCCCAAGAATGTTAATGGCCTTTTCATAAGAAATACACCTTCTTATCACCCCATCGAAGCAATTGTTGAAAGGAATGGATCCTCTCAATAGTAGAATTGGAATCATGGATGAACTTCTTCCTTTGTTGATATGACATCCCATGTGGTAAAACCCCATTTGCAAAGAAATAACCAATATCGTCACCTTGGTTATTTTGAGGAGTTGCTCTTCCAAAAACTTATCATCAATTTGTGCACCTTCTTTCATGTCTCCTTAGTCTAGTCTAAAGAGATGATTCACCACGAGTTATCACTCCCCTTTTTATCCTTGATCTCCAAGTCAAGTTCTTATAGTAATAGAATCCACTAGATTAATTATGGTTTATCATCCTTCTTTAATAAGTATTTGATTGATGCATGATATATGTACACAATTACTTTAGAGCCTAAGAGATAGGATCAAAATGTCTCAAATGCAAACACTATTACAAACAGTTTTTTCTTCGTTGTTGCATAATTCATTTGAGCATCATTAAGAATGTGGCTTGCTTATTGTATGACATGAAGTTTGTTATTTTTTCTGTCTAAACATTGGTCTTACTGTATAGTGATTTGCACCACACATGAGTCTAAATGAAGGTTCCAAGATGGTGTCGCCATAATAAGTGCCAAGATCAACTCTTGCTTCAACCTATGAAAATCATTAAGGCACTCATTGGAAAAATGAAAAGGTGCATCTTTAACTAATAAATTGTAAAGAGGTTTAATGATTTTAGAAAAATCCTTTATAAATTGCCTAAAGAACCCAACATGACCGAGGAAACTTCTAATAGCTCTAATGGATGTTCGTGGTGGAAGTTTCTCTATTACTTCAATTTTTTCTCCATTATCCTTAATTCCTTTGGTTGAAATTTTTTGTCTTCGCATAATGCCTTCTTGCACCATGAAGTGATATTTTCCTAATTCAATACCAAGTTAGTTTCCTCACACCTCATCAAAACTCTTTTCAAGGTCCTCCAAGTATTGGTCAAAGGAATCTCCATGCACTAAATCATATGTGAACACCTCAACACAATGTTCTACCTAGTTCGAAATGATTTAAGTCATGCACCTTTGGAAAGTGGCCAGTAAATTACAAAGACCAAAAGGCATTCATTTATAAGCAAAAGTCTTATAGGGGTAAGTGAAAGTGGTCTTTTTTTTGTTCTCCGAAGCTTTGTAAATATGATTATAGCCTAAATATCCATCCAAAAAATAATAGTAAGCATGTTTGACAAGTCTTTCTAGCATTTAATCAATGAAAGAAAGGGGAAAGTGATCTTTTCTTTATGTTGCATTCAACTTACATTCTCTCAATGATTTTGATAATGAATTTTTTTATTAAGACTTCTAAACTTGAGTTCTTATCCTGCTACTGATGTGCTTGAAAACCTTAAGGTACTTGTGGTCTCAAGGCATTGTTCTTACTGCAAGAGAAATTGGGATGATTCCTCCAACCAAGATTGTAAGAATTGGAATATGGGTTACCACCTTTTGAGTTATTTAAATTCCGCATAAAGTTCACTTGCTTGGTATTAAAGGAAGTAAACGAGTTGCCACTTAGTAATCTATGCTCATAAGGCCATCTCTTCCATAAAGCTCATAAGTACTCATTTACATAATTGGAGAAGCTATGGAATTGCAATTCATGGCATTTATTTGCTTAGATAAGTTGGCAATATGGGCTTACTTATTTATAAATTGATCAACCTCTAGAATTGTAGCTACCTTCCTTAACATTGATCTTTTAGATGACCATTGGTAACTATTTGTTGCCATCTCTTCAAGTAATTCATATGTTGCATCTTTCATCTTTTTCATAAGAGCTTTCCTTACAGCTGCATCTAGTGTGCTTCTTAATGATGGACTTAAGCCATTGTAGAATGTTTGCAAGATAAGCCATTTGGACAAACCATAATAAGGAAACTTCGTCAATAGCTCCATAAATCCATCCTAAATGTCATAAAGAGACCTTCCTTCCATTTGAGCAAAAGAAAAGATATCATTCCTCAGTTTAGTTATTTTCACTAATGGATAGAACTTATTTAGAAAAGCTTGGGATAATTGCTCCCATATAGTGATTGAGCTTGGAACCAATGAATGGTACCAAGATTTAGCTTTGTCTTTAAGTAAAAAGCAAAACAACCTTAACTTGATAACATATATGAAATTGTATTTTGCTTAAATGTATCACAAATCTCTAAGAATGTTGTTTTATGAATATATGGATCTACATGTGGTAAACCACCAAACTAATTATTTTGAAACATTTGAATAATAGTTAGTTTGATCTCAAAATTATTGGCATTAATAGCTAGCCTTGTAGCTTTACGCTGAGGTTCATTTAGCAAGGGAACACTATAGTCCCATGCAACCCTTTTGATGTCTTGATTATTCACCATTGGTTGCCTTCTATCATCCTATTTCAATCTTTATCTTCTTTTGCCTACTCTAAGAGTTTTTTTAATGATCAAAAGGTTTAAGATCTTATTATACTCAATCTAAACTCCTAGTCCTTCATAGACAAGATTAAGATTTACACCTCAAACCAAATGAAAAGAAAAATTATAGATTAAAAATTAAATCAATGATTTTAATATTAAAGCGCCATGTCCCCTAAAATGATGCCAACTTTCTTAATACCCCTATAGGTAAACTTATGCTCTCTTAGTATAATCTTTTTTTAAGTCTCCCTTTGATAAATATTTAACTTACTAATTGTTGCAAGCGCATGAATCATTCAAGTAATAATACTACACAAGTGAGTGAGAATGTCATCCCATAGAGACAAGGGTAATATTAAATATGATGATTCCATTTTTATTTGGAAAATAATAATTTGAGATCTTAACTAAATAATGAAAATAAACTAATTTAATTAAGAATGGCAAAGAGACAAAAGCAATTAGAAAGAAAACCTTAAAATAAATAACCTAGGACACTTGATCTCATCAATGAAAAGTTCTGAAATCATTAATTTTCTAATGACATATTAGATTAAGCATTACAATTATCAATTGTCTTTACAATGATCGAGCCTTATCTCTCGAGTAGTCACTTTAACTTTGCAATTATAATTCATAGAACCATCTTTTGATGCAAACTAGAAATAAATCACTCTTTTAGATATAATCATCCTTTAAATGAAAATAATAAATTAAGTTTGTATCTCTACTTGTCAATTAACCTAAAGGGATTGATTCTAGGTCTATTTCAATTTATAATCTCTAAATTTATAAATAAAACATAAATAATGTAATTAGTGGCTAGGCAATTACAAGCATTAGTTTAAAAAATTGTTCACTTGCACAAGAACAAAATCCCAATATAGTCATTAAAATCATAAATCAATTAATATCTTTCATGGCTACATCAAGGTCCTAGATAAAAGATCTAGCCTAACATACTAACAAAACAAGATAAATCTAATAGTAAAAGCATCATCTTTGATAAAGGAATAAAGGAGAAGGAAAGATGAAATCTCGAAACTCACTTGATGAATATCCTCTCTTCTTCTTCCTCAACCAAGTGATCTTATGAACTGTTACACTTAATCTAAGTTTAAAGCCTTATTTCTCATGTTTTTTCTTTTTACAATACCTATTATGTATGTTTAAAAGTTCCTTTGTCCTTTCTTCCTCCTCAGGAAAACCTTAAGTTTTTTCCTTTCATACTCCTTCAAAAGAGTTAAAAAGTAGGCTAAAAAATAGGATCTGACGTGCCTATGTTGCATACTGTGATTTTTATTGTAAGCATGATGGCTAAGTATTGCTTAAGGAGTGGGCTATGGCTTTTATCACAAGAGCGACAAAAGATAATTGATCTTTGCATAGACAAATTTCTTGTTTGGTGCTTAAAGTTGGTAGTTTTGTCTATATTGGTCTAATTTCACTCCATACTTGCTAAAATACCTATAAAGCATCCAATTGTTAAAAATAACATAAATGCACTCAAAATAACATTATATCATCATATAATTAGATCAAATCAAGCTCTAAACTAATTAAAATACAATGAAAAAATTGAGCCTAATATGAGTCTTTTGTATGAAGGAAGTGGTGTCAAAACGAATTTTATCCATCCTAACCTACCTATCAGTTCTTCATCTATCATTAATCTCTAATTAAATAAGTGTGGCCTCATCTAAGAAATGACAAGAAATAGGAACTCTTGAGTCAAGAGATAAGAACCTCTCACCTTCTTCATTGCTTAGGATTGGAAAGGGATCATTGTATTTGGACGATAAGTCCTTTAGCATTCTCTACTATTGCTTCCTCATTTGCCTTGAACATGAAGCCCTTGAAGACATAATTTTGTAATGAAAATGGTGTTGGGTTACTGGTTTTGGAGAAACAAAAGGAAATTGTAGAATAGCTAAAGTAAGGAGGAAAATATGATGAACAAAAGACTTCTAAGAAGACTCAAACTTTTGAGAGATGTTTGAGTGTGCGTGTGTGTGTGTGTGTGTGTGAAAATGTGGTGGAGAAAGGGGTATTTATAGAGAGGGGACATAAAAATTAATTGGAGTCAGTTTAAATATTAAATTTGCCTTCATTCTCCCTAAATTATTGCTCTCGAGTGCACAAAAGGTTGTTGCAGCTTACGATACGTGTCGCAGGCAGGACAACTAAAATGGCTATCAAGAACGAGGCTAAGTTACAGCCTATAATAGAAGTCATAAGTGTGACAATGGGCTTGGCTTAGCTTTATCAGGTGCAACACAGCATGCGATAAGTGTTGTAGGCATGACATCGGCTAAACCTGCTATTTACAAATTTTTGCTAATCTTTATCCCCTATTGGAAAATTACCTCAAACACATTATAAACACAAGAACAATGATAAAAAAAAAAAAAAATTAATTATGTCTTCAAACATGCAAATTCCATTCAAAAAAAGTGAAAAAATCAAACAAATATCATAAAACTTAAATTAAACATCACCAAACTTCAGTTAAAAATAATATACATTAAAAATAAAAGGAAATTCCTACATCTAGAACTTTAAAAATCTATTATCCATAAGATCAAAACCTAACCTAAGAACAATGAACATTCATTCCTAATACTTCTTTGGCCTACCCCTATTTGCCCTTAATGGCATCTTTCTTCCTCTCTTAGGTAGCATTATTACTTGGGGTTTCTCTTTCCCTTTCCCTTTCTCATCCTCCTCATTACTAGAAGACTCCATTGGATCTCATCTCCATTGCTACTATCTCCTTAAGGGTATATGGACACTCATTCTCTTTAGGAAAAACCTTATAATAAGCATAAAAAAGTTGTAGTCTATTCATGAGTAAGAGTCTTCTTTAGTGGAGATGAGATTTTTGGCCTTGGCATCCTAAATGGTAGGGATGAATTGGATGGGGATGGCTCCTCTTTTAATCTTAGGCTACATAGAACCCATTTGTTTTTTTAGAAGTGACGCTTAAGATGTAATTTATATAAAAGTGTACATTTTGATATATTTATAGGCAATGGTACCTTGTCTTAATCGTAGTGGGACTAGGAAAACCAAATCCTAATGTATTTAGGTTTTCTAAAGCTTCTAGAATCTTTTACATGTCTATACTAAAAAAAAGCTACCTAACTTCCTCTAATTTATTATTTTGGCATGGGAATTACTTAAAGTCAACTCAAGCAAGTATTAATAGCAATTTTAGTGAAAAATCTAAGCTACAAACAACTAAAACATTGAATACACAATCCATTATAAAAAAAAAAATGGTGACCACCTTATTGGAAATTCTTCCCTAAGCTTAGGCTAGTAATAACTAAAACATTGAATGCACAATCTACTATGAAATAAAATGGTTAGCACCTTGTTGAAAGTTCTTTCTCAAGCTTATTTGCTTTGGTTGTCCTCACTTCTTCCCATCTTCTCCATACCAAACCTAATAAAAATTAAAGACTTTATTCATTCATTAAAATAAGAACTAACTAAGCAAATAAAAGTTCATAAATTTGTAAAGAAAAGATAAAACTTGGGTTGCCTATCAAGAGTATTGTTTTAAGGTCTTATAACTTAACCCTTCTCATCTTCATTCGCATGTAGTGGTAAAGTGAAGGACCTCTTCATTCTTCTTTAACTCTGCCCAATAATAAGGCTTGAGACATTGTCTATTCACCTTGAATACTTTTTTTCTTATTTTTGATATCGATAAATCTAAGGAAATAAGCTTTCACCAATGTAAATGTTCCTTACCATCTCGACTTCAACTTGCCTAAAAACAACTTCAAATGCGAGTTAAAGAGCAATACTTGTTTGCATTGGATTACGTGCTTATCATGGCATTTCTTTATCTTCTCTTTATAGATCATGGCATTCCCATATGAGTCTAACCTTAGCTTGGGCTATTCTTCTCCTTGTTTCCTTTCTTCTTCATCTACCTCATCTATCTTCCAATAACTTTTATCTACTATTGGTCTTTTTATGGCCTTGTATACATAATGCTCCACTCGCTCATCTCCCACTCTTAATGTTAACTTCCCCAGCTCAACATCTATAAGGGCTCTACCTATGGCTAGAAATGGTCTCCCAAGGATGAGTGATATCTTATAATCTTCTTCAAAGTCTAGCACCACAAATCTATTAGCAAAATGAATTTGACCACTTTGACTATCCCCGTAGGATACTTAACCGATTTATCCACCAACTATAGCAATATCCTCGCTTCCTTGATCTCTCATATCCCCAATTACCTTAAAAGAGATAAAGGCATCAAATTAATACTAGACCCAAGTTCACAAAGAGTTTTATCAAATTATAAATCACTAATAACATAAGGAATAGTATAACTCCTTAGATCCATTGTTTTTATAGAAAAATTGTTTTGAAAAATGTTCACTAATAATATAAGGAATAGTACAACTCCTTAGATCCATTATTTTTCTAGAAAACTTGTTTTGAAAAATGGCACTGCACTTTTTCATAAGGGTCACTGCCTCACCCTCCTTAAGCTTCTTCTTGTTAGAAATAATGCCTGTGAGAAATTTGACATAATAAGGCATTTGAGCTAATGCTTTAAGGAATGGAATATTAAAATGCATATCTTCTTAAAAACTTCAAGAAGCTTAGCAAAATCTTTGGTTGTTTTATCATCTCTTTGACTCTTCAATCTTTGAGCAAATAAAATTAGAGGCATATATGGTTGAATTGGTGGTGATGAAGGGTGAGCTTATTCCTTCTTCTCCTTTGTAATTCTTATTTCTTTTCTCCTTGATTGCTTTTTCCTTTACTTATTACTTGGACTCACTAACTTTGTTTTCCACCTCTTTTGCACTTCTCAAAGTAATAGCTTTCACATGCTCTTTTAGGTTAACCTTCAAAGTAGAGGGCAAACGCCTATGTTATCTAGATGACATAACATTTACCAATTGTCCCACTTGGACCTCTAATATGTGAATAAAAGAAGAATGATGCTTGCTAATTTGATTAACCTTAGCATGTGGCTCCTTTAAAGATTCATCTTGTGCATCCATCCTCTTATTAGTTTTGGCAATGAACTTTTTCATCATAACTTCCAAACCTAGTTTCTTATCTTACTACAACATAGTAGGTTGTATATTATACTACTATGCTTGAAAATGTAGGGGTGCTTCTAGTCTCAAGGCATTATTTTAACTTAAAGAGAAATTAGGATGATTCCTCTAACTAGGATTATAGTATTAGACGTGCCTTGTCTATTGTTGAAATTCACAATATAATTGACTTGCTTAACATTTAAAGAAGCAAATGGGTTGCCCACCTGGCAATTTATGCTTATATGACACCTACTTCAAAAAGCTCATAAGTACTCATTTGGATAATTGGAGAAGCTATGACATTGATTTGCTCAAATAAGTTGGCAATCTAGGCTTGTATAACTGTTAATTCATCAACCTCAAGAACTTTAACTACCTTTCTTGGCATTGATCTTTTAGATGGTCGTTGACAACTTTTAATTATCTCTTTAACAATTGATAAGTTCCATCTTTTATCTTTGTCATAAGAGCTCCACTTATAACAGTATCTAATGTACTCATTAATGATGGACTTAAACTATCGTAGAATGTTTGCAAAATAAGCCATTTTGATAAACCATGATAAGGACACTTCCTCAATAGCTCCTTGAATCTATCCTAAGTTTTATAGAGAGACTTTCCTTCCATTTGAGCAAAACAAAAAAAAAGATATCATTCCTCAACTTAGTCATCTTCAATGGTAGGCAAAACTTGCTTAGAAAAGCTTATGATAATTATTGGGGCAAATGAATGGTAACAAGACTTAGCATTTTCTACTAGTGGAAAGGAAAACAACCTCAACTTGATAGCATCATCAGAGGCTTCAATCTACTTGAATATATCACAAATCTCTAAGAATGTTGTTCTATGAACATGTGGATCTTCATATGGTAAACCTCTAAATGAATTATTTTGAACCATTTGAATAATAGTTGGCTTGATTTCAAAATTCTTGGCATTAATAGCTGGCCTTGCATCTTTAGGATGAGGTTCATTTAGTAATGGAATACCATAGTTCTTTCTAGCCCTTTCATTCTTATGAATGTTCACCATTGGTTACCTTTTGTTATGCTCTTCTGATCTTTATCTTCTTCTACTTACTCTAAAAGTTATTTTAATCTCAGGATAAAAAGGTTAAAGTTATTGTTCTACTTAGTTTAGAATACTAGTCCTTCGCATACAAGATAATGATTTGTACTTGAAACCAAATAAAATGAAAAGAAATTTTTTAGATTAGGAATTAAATCAAAGCTTTCAATATTAAAGCACTATGTCCCTGGCATCAGTGCCAATTTATTGAATCATAAAGTAGAGTTTTATACCCTCTTTAAAGTCTCTCCTTGACAAGCATGTAACTTACTAATGGTCACAATTATATGGATCGTACAAGTAATAATAGTGTGCAGTAAGTGCAAATATCATCCCGCATAGACAAGGGCAATAAGTATTGAAATATGATGATCCTATTTTTATGTAGAAAATAATAACTTGATATCTTAACTAACAACTTCTATTGAAATAAAAAAAAATCCTAATTAACAATGCAAAAAAGACAAACGTAGTGAGACAAAAAAAAACCTTATATTAATCAACTTAGGATACTTGATCTCACTAATGGAAAGTTACAAAATCATTAGTCTTTTAATGAAATGTTGGATTAAGCATACAACTATTGATTGTCTTTGCAGTGTTTAAGTCCTCTTTCTTAAGTAGTCACCTAACTTTGTAAGTTTATTTCATAAAACCTTCTCTCGATGTGAACTAGAAACAAAATCACTCATTTAGATATGACAATCCTTTAAATGATAGCAATAAGTTAAGTGGGTATCTCTACTCGTCAATTAACTTAAGGGGATCAATTTTAGGTCTATCTCAATTTATAATCTCTTGATCTATAAATGAAAAACAAATCATGCAATTGGTTGTTAGTTAGTTATAAGCATTAGGTTGAAACTCATTGACTTGTAAAGAACCAATCTCAACATTGTCATTAAAAGCTTATATCAATCAATCTTTTCCATGGCTATATCAAGGTCCTAGATAAAAGATCTAACTTAACATACTAACAAAACAAGATAAATTTAATTGTAAAGGCATCATCTTGGATAAGGAAATAACAAACAAAGAGAAGGAAATAGGATTCTCTAAACTTGCTTGACGGTTAATAGATCTCCTCTTTTTCTTCTTCCTTAATTAAGTGATTTCTTAAACTCTTGACTAAATCTTGAATTGAAGCCTTATTTCCTTTATTTTTCTCCTTTCAAAATTACCTTTTTTGAGTGTTCAAAAGGTTCCTTTTTGCTCTCTAAGAAAAACCCTTAGTGTATTTCTTTTTTACTCCTTCAGAAAAGAGAAAATGTAGGCTAAAATATAAGAATCAACTTGTCCATGTCGCAGCTTGCAACTTTTAATGCAGATGTGACAACCACTTTACTCCATTGGTGTCATAGCCTATGAATTTTAATGTAAGCATGGCAGCCATCAATAGCTCCTTACCTATCAAAAATTCTTGCTTGATCCCTAAAGTTGCTAGTTTAGCCTATTTCATTCCAATTTTACTCCAACCTTGCCAAAACAACTATAAAACATCCAAATGTTGGAAATAATGTAAATGAAATCAAAATAACTTAATTTCATAATATAGTTGCATTAAATGAAGCCTAAAACTTAGTAAAATACTATAACTAAATTAAGCTTAACATGGCTAAAAAGAGAAAGGAAATAAGAGAATATGATATTAAAAAGAGTAAGAAGTTTATAGGGTTTAAACTATAAAGAGGTATGAAAAAAGGGGGAGGAAATAGGGGGTTTAAATAGATGAAGAGATGAGGAAATTAGGCTAAAAGGTTTTGAATTTTAAATTCTCACTTTTCCCCCCATTTTTTACTTTATTTTAACCCATTTCTTGGGCTTGACACTACTTGCAATACATGTCACAAGCATGACAACTTATGTGTAGAGTTATTCTTGAGTTGCTCGAACAAGAGTTGTTGCCCATGGCAAAAAAGCTAATGTTTGGGGTGACTAATAACATGGCAGAATACAAAGGATATGCTTTTGGATTGGAGACAATGGTATAGATGAGAGCAAAAGCAATGGAGGTGTTTTAAGACTTTTCGTTGGTAATTTCTCAAGTCAATGAAGAATGGGAATTTAGGGAAGAATGATTAAAACCATATTTAGAATACATGAGGAGGTTGATTAAATAATTCTAGAGGATTATATTTTGCCATTTCCTACAAGAAGAAAATATGATGGCAAATGCCTTAGCTACATTGGTTGTTGTTTGGGATAGACCAGAGAAAGTGCCAATGAAGCCTCTTATCACAGACAAATTAAAGATACCGTGCTATGCAAGTGAAAATGTGATTATGATGTCAGTAGATAATCGACCATGATATTATGATGTGCAGAAATATTTAGAGGATGGTGCATACCCTAAATAGAAAGGACATGGATGTCATCAGAAAGTTTGCCTTGCAATTCATTGTTTGTGATGGTATGATGTATAAACAAATGCCAAATGGGGTTTATTAAAGGAAAAAGCCAGTAGGCGATGAAATAAGTACATGTAAAGGTTTATGGCTCACATATGAATGAGGCAGCCTTGGCTAGAAAGATCTTAAGAATAGGGTTCTAATAGATTGCAAGAGGTTGTCATAAGTGTTAAAAGCCTCAATCACTTACCACTAGTAAAATTGCAGAATTTGACTTTACCTTGGCCATTTTATACATGGAGTATTGGTGTGATTAGAGAAGTGAAGATGTCGTTTATTAGGGGTCATAGGTACATTGTAGTGGTAATTGACTATTTTTAAAAATGGGTATAAGCTAAGCCTTTTGGAAAGCTAGGGGCAAAATAGATGGCTAGGTTTATAGAGAAAACTTTCATCTGTCTCTATGGTGTGCCACATCACATTGTAATAGATAATAGTGTGCACTTTCAGGCTAAAGTCAAGATAGCTTTAAAAAATTATAGTGTGATGCATCATAAATCTTCACCTTATAGGCTACAAGTAAAGGACATAAAGAGACAACCAACATAAACATTAAGAACATCCTAGGCAAAATGGTGGAAACTTATAAGGATTGGTCATAAAAGCTAACCTTTGCAATGTGAGGGATATCGTACTACTGCTAGGATGTCCATAATGGCATCACCTTATTCTTTTATGTATGGGATGGAAGCAGTACTAGTGGAAATGGAAATGAAGTCCCTTCGAGTATCGATTGAAATGAAAGTTCCTGAGTATCCATGGTCAAGAAATAGGTATGATCAACTAGCTATATTAGATAAGAAAAGGTGGAAGGCTTTATACTACATACAACTTTATTAGAAGATGATGGTGCATACCTTAAAGAAAAGAGTCAAGTTAAGCATGATAGAAGTAGGGAACTTAGTGTTAAAAGTGATATGACTTCAGGCTTCGAATCCTAAGGGAAAATTCAAGCCAAATTGGAAAAGTTCTTATATGGCAAAGCAATTAGATGAGTGAGCCATGTAACTCGAAGTGGGAAGTATCACCCTGATAAGGAGACCCCCAAGGACTCGAGGGTTGAGAAGAAGATGGATGAACTTGCTATGAAGGAGAAAGAGGATGACAATCCAATTTTCAAATAGTTGAAGAAGGTGTCAACCTAGATCAATTTATGAGAGCTGCTCATTACCTCTCAGAAACATAAGAAGGCCATGGTTGAGGCTTTATCCAGCCTAATAATTTCTAATGAAGCCACTCCAAAGGGTGTCATTACAATGGTGACTCATAAAAGCAAAATCACTTTCTCGAATGAGAATTTGTCACTAGAAGAAAGGGATCGCAATCTGGCCCTATTCATTCGAGTTGTGGTGAAGGCAAGGCATATGCCATATGTGATGGTTGATGATATTTCCATAATTACCATATGCCTATCAAAGTTAAGATTACAACCATATATGTAGAGGTTTGGGAAATTGTATCAGCTTTAAGTATGACAACCTTATGCAAGAAGTAGTGCTAGAATAAGGATATTAGGAGATTAGGTAAGCAACTCAAGGAATAAGCTCATGTCAAGACTGAGACCCTAATGAACCACCAAGAAAAGTGAAACCTGTAAAGCACCATTAAGCTTGATGATTTTGCGTCCTTTTAGTATCCTTGAAGCATGCAAGTAACTTATCCATTTTGGTTTGATTATTTATCGTCATGACATTATTTTCCAAACATATGTGAAGAGGAACTTGAAAAGAAAATAAAGAGTGAAACCAAGTAGGCAGAACTAAAGAAAGATTCAAAGAAAAGAGAAAAAATGTAAAGGAAGTTAGAGGGTAAAACAATAAAAGGAGAATAAGGAAATCCAAAAGACAAAATATGAGAGCAAAATTGATAAGTTAAGACAAAGAAAGAAAAGCTAGAAAGTGAGAAAATAAAAAGTGATCAAAGCCTAAAGATAACAAAAGAATGATGCTAAAGCACAAATGGAGAGAACTAAAAGAAATGCCAAAAGGCAAAATGAAAAGAACTAAGAGTAATGCTAGAAGGCAAAATAAAGAAAACCAAGAGAGATGACAAAGGATTAAATAAAGAATCTTTAGAGAAATGCTAGAGGGCTATAATGAGAATGATAAGGCTAAAGCCTAATAATGGAATAAGATATTTAACCTTGGTACTGGCTAGAGGTCTACCATGAAGCTTAATACTTACTAGAGGGTTGTTAAGAGGAAACCACAGTACTTACCCAAGGGCTATTGAAAAAAGATGTTCTACCTTGGTACTTGTTAGAGGGCAGCTAAGAAGCTTAGTACTTGTTCGATGGCTACTCAGAAGAAACCCTAATACTTGCTCAAGGGCTATTAGAAAAAGATGTTCAACCTTGATAGTTGCAAGAGGGTTGTTAAGCGGCGTAGTACTTGCTTAAGTGATGCTAAGAAGAAACCCTAATACTTCCTCGAATGCTACTAGAAAAAGATGTTTAACCTTATTACTTGTTAGAAGGCTGCTAGGAAGCCTAGTACTTGCTCGAGAGTTACTAAGAAGAAACCAAAATACTTGCTTGAGGGTTACTGAAAGAAGATGTTTAACTTTGGTACTTGCTAAAAGGCTGCAAGAAAGCTTAATACTTGTTAGAGAGCTACCAAAAGCCTTAGCACTTTCTCAAGAGGTGCTAAGGAAATTGTATCCTTCATATCTTTTATTTAGTGTTCAAAGTTTACAACTAGTACTTTATATGTCTTACCCAACAGTCATTTCTCAAATATTATTTTCCATGCCCCACAAAGTAGGGACAAACTATGAACATCAGATTTTTGGGCTTTAGGATGCAAAGCTTGATAATTAAAATCATTGAATATATTCCTTAAAATGCAAGGTGAAAAGCCAAAGGAAAACAATAAGGCCTTAGGAAACTTTAGAGAAGTCCAAAACCAAACCTAGGACTAAAGCTCAAAGCCAAGTCTAAAGCTGCCTGTAAGGCTTAGTGGGTTGTACAACCTATTAATTATGGTTTTACAACCCAAAAAGAAAGGTTATACAACCCATAAAGCATGGATGGATAACCAATCATAGGGTTGTACAACCCTCCCTTAAACCCTAGTCTTAAGAACATTCTAGAACCAGTCCCTCTAAACCCTATGGTTGTACAAGCTTGGCAAACCTATTCTTACATATATGACCTGCATACGAGACCTAATTCTATAAGATTTACTTTCTTCTCTATGAGTGGATATGAACATGGTACAACCAGAACCATTTCTGGCTTTAGTGCACCCTTCTTCCTTTACAAATACCCTCCATTTTGAAGAGGGAAGGGAGGCTTGGAAACCCTAAGGTTACTTTGTTGGAATTACTCCTTAAACCACTCAAGCACAAAAAACCTAAACCCTACCTGAGCCGAACTCATTCCAAGGAAGAACTATGTATTTACTATTCACTTTTGTGCATTCCCTAAGCATTTTTTTGAGGATATTAAATACCTTGTGAGCCTCTTAGGGCACAAAAACATACAAAGGCATCCAAGATCCCCTATTTCCCCCATTTCTTCTTCCTCTTCTTCTTTCTTTTTATGTTTTCAAAAACCTAGGATTTGGAGATTATATAGCCTTTTTATAGGTTATACAATCCACCATTTTTGGCTAAGTAGCCCTAATATAGGCTGTATAGCCCTAGATTCTTAGGCACAGTCTTATGCAACCTCTTTTCTTTTCATCCATATTTCGATTATCCAAGGTTTTCTTTTATGTTTCTTTATCACTCCAATAGTGGAATAGGGCAAAGATAGATAGCCAAAGACCTCTATTCACTTCAAAAATAGAGTTTTGATAGATTTTGTAAGGATTTTCATTGCTCTTATTATCTTAATGTTCATGCTCTCTAATATAAATTCAATGATGATTTCATTTCTGCTATTAGTCACTTTAGAGCAGTGACCAAGTGAGGAACTTCAGATTCTAATGACCTTGAAAGCCCTTTTTTCTATGATTTTGCTTATGTCAAGAAGCATGTGAATAAAATTTTGTTATGTGATTCCCTTTTCAATTTGCATTCTAAGCCTCCTTGATGGTTAGTAGTGTTATGGATCCCATGCACTTTTAGAGCTACATAGGGTGAGGATTCATCAATCATAGGATCCCTCTTCTATTGAGTTTTTGCCATATATCACTCCATATCCTCCAAATGCTTTGCATTGCATGTTCTCTTCTTTTCATGTTCATGATTTATGCATTTTTATTTTATTTGTTTGTTGGATGGTTATATGAAAATGTGATGTTATAGATACATATCTAAACACCTTTGCATTGGAGAGACGGTAGTATGTGTTATATTCATCTCTTGTTATTTGAGTTCATTTGATTTGTTTATACTTGTTTCATGTACTAACTTGTTTTCTTTCCATTTTACCTATATTTTATGGACGAATGTGTGTTTATTTTTTGCAAGTTAAAAAAGCTAATTAATGCATGTTTTTTTATCTATTTAAGTTCATTGCATGATAATCCCACCATTTTGGATATGTATTCCCCATCCTCACCTTATATATATTATTTATTGCTTTTTTACATCTTTCATATCATTCATGCTTTGCATACTTTATTGTTATGGTTGATGGCTTGCTAAGATGGATGTGTCTAGGTGGATAAATGGAAAATTTAATAAAGGCAAAGTACAAAAATGAACCATTAATTGCCTAAAAGCCATATCCCTATATCTGGGTGACTTGGGTGCCCCTAACCTCTTTCCCAAGTCCGAACCTGATCTCCAACAGAGTGAAGATAGATTGGGCATTCTAAATGACTTACGTAGGCTCAAAATTTATCCTTGCCTGATTCTTATTCTGACTAAAGTCGGGTGGTGACTCCACATTTCACCTAAGGATGGTACTAATGTATTGTCCTACTTTGGTCTCTTATTGACCATTACTTTGGACAAAGGGCTTTTATTTTGCATGAGGCCTCAAAGATCCCCATTGATCCAAATCACGTAGGATGATTAGGGGTTATTACCAATGTATAAACCCATGTCCTCTCGATCCCCTAATGATTAAAAAAAGGTAGGAGTCATGAGTAATGTTCCACTTATTTGAGTGTAACTTTGAAATTTGGGGCGCTCATAGCTATATAAACCTCTAAAGTTCTATACAAACAATCCTTAAATTCGTAGTAATAGAAAGCTTTTAGAATAGTGATCCATCAAGCTTAATGGAATGTAAAAACTACCCCTAGTCTATGCAGACAACTTTCAAATGTCAAACACTAGAATATTAATTATCTTCTTATTAGAGTGTAGTATAGGAAGGAATAGGGAGCAGTCCATGCCATATGGCACAATTGAACCCCTTTTGCTCTATAAATGCCCCCCTTCCCCCATATAGAAGAGAGAAATGAGGCCAAGGAAAACTTAAAGGAACTCTATCAATTTACTCTATCAAACTGATATAGCTACTCTTAAACAAAAATCCTAAACACTCTAGCATTTACCTAAGTGATTCAAGGTAACATCTAAGTTATATACCATCTAAGCATTGTTCATCTTGCATTTGTGTTTACTTCATCATTTTGTCATCCTTTTGATCACACACCTTTAGAGGAGCTTAGGTTAATCTTTATATGGCTAACTTAGTCCTTCCCGTGGGGGGGGGGGGGGGGGGGGGGGGGGGGGGGGGGGGGGGGGGGGGGGGGGGGGGGGGGGGGGGGGG
>CATIWR010566712.1:0-49031 GCA_949677035.1 Omphalea diandra | reverse complement strand
CCACCTCGAACCGCCTCCTAAATCAGTCCACCATGTCGCCAGAAGAAGAAGAGAAGACAGTAATCAATTTAAAATCCGAATAGCTTCTCTCAAGGACAGAGTAAAGGGTTGACCTCTTCCGCTTTTTATACCTTCATTTTTACGTTAGGTTGTAGAAGAAGATAACTTGTACGCACGTAAACCAGGACTTAGAAGCTGAGAGTGCTAAAATTATTCGCTCGTCTCTCAAATTGTCACTGCAATAAAAATGAGGTTTGAATTCGGTTTGTTTGTTCATTGGTCAAATCAATTTTCTGTTTCAGTTTTGATTTTCTTTTTAGTTTATCGGTGACACAGGTGCAGTGTAACAAAACTAGTTTGATGGAGGAGAGTAGTGGGAAATAATAACAATTCCACTAAAAAGAAAATTCGAGGTTTCTTTTGAGTCTCTAATTTAATTTATTAGTGTTACAAACATTGGGTTTGTTTCAATTTACTTGTGTTCATAATTCATGAGCAGGACTCTTAATTATATTTATACTGTAACTTTGGTGCTTGATTGCATTCATCAATTTCTACCACATGCTAATTAGATGAGCACTTTTGGTGCTTGATCTGAATATCTAATCTGCTTTGATTGCAGCTTATGACTTAAGGGCACCTATGAATCACCATATGAAGAGATATGTTGCTCTAAAAGTTATGTATTTTGGTCAAAGGTACTTATTCTAACTTCATTTCCAGGTTTGTCCATTTATATTAATTTTTTCTTTTTTCTTCGCAAGTAGTTCTATGCAATCTCTTGTCACTTCATAGTGAATAGATGTTGAAATGTTAATGTTGTCTTGAATTTCATTTTGTTAACAACATGCCGAGATTTACAAATTTGGAAATAATTAGGATTGTAATTACATTTGTAATTTCATTCTGTTGACACTATTATATTTATAAATTAGAGCAATCCTTTTACTCATTACAATAACTGTGGAAATAATTTATACTTGTAATTATATATGCCACATCACATCACAGGTTTTATGGTTTTTCTTCAGAGGGACAGATGGAACCAACTGTTGAGGTGTGCTATTTTTTTTCCCTTTCCTTCTTATAGAACTTTTAATTTGGCTCTGTTGTGCAATTGATCTAATTTTTGTAATGAATAAATAGAAACAGATACAGATTCCTGCTTCTTCTTCTTTTTTTCCATTCTATTTATTTTTTTCAAAATTTTTTCAGTGGTTAGCTCAATAATAGATATGACCTTTTTCACAACTCAGCAAAAATTATGGGCTTTTGAATTTATTTTCACTTTTTAGCCTGTTGTTGCATCAAGTTATTTTTTTTCCCTACAATTTGAGTTACCTTGCGGTCTGAGATTTTCGAAGCTCTTGAGAGGACAAGGCTTTTAATTGGTGACAAGAAGGAGATGCAATACTCAAGATGTGGTAGAACAGACAGAGGAGTTTCTGCTGTTGGGCAAGCATGACAATGGATTAGATTTATGCATTTAGAAAAATAGCAACAAATGAAGCAAAATAACTCAAGTAGATGTTAATGCTTGAGGATGTCAAGCCACTAAGAAAACATTCTAATTAGTTTTTTTCCTCAGGATTCTCAACTTTGCTATTTTGTTGGCTAGAGTTATCTATCCATGTGCATGTCAGTAAATCATAGGACCATAATACCAATTTAGAGGTGGAGGAAGGTTGTGACTTTTTTTTTTTTAAGGGAAGAAACGAATAACTTAACCTATTTCTTTCATTTATGGCTTTCATTTTATTACTTTTTTCATCATACTTCTGTAGTGTATTTTACATGTCCTTTTCCCTCCCATTTAAATTGGCACAGTGAGATGGTGATACAATAAAAGAAAAAATCTTTAACTTGATGACATGGAAAATGTCTGATGCAGGTGATTGCTCTATTTTTAAAATCCAAACTCAAGGACATTGGCGCTATCAACAAAAATTCAGGGGAAATTGTTTCACAAGAGCGTAATGGTCAGCCACATTTTCCTTTTGTGGGAGATTCTAAATCGATTTTTGTACTTTACTTATTTGTAATTTCTCAACTGGCTAATGAAAGTTGGTGTTTCTATTTTCGAGTAGTACAATGATAATTCAGTCCTCATATTTAGTGATGTGGCAGAAGGATATTGGGACAATTATTTCTCAACAATTAGGGCTTAGAATAGAGTTGATTGTGGTTGGAACAGAGAAAAAATAATAGGTTTAAACAAAATCTCTTGAATAGAAATTCTGAATACAACTAATAATAATGATGTTGTGTCTAACATCTGTCCTATTTAGAGGCGAAAATCCTTCTCGAGTAAGGATAGAACATATATTCCTATTAGAACTTGGATTGGAATAGAAATCCTAATACAGTTGCATTTTAACTAACAAATCCTACTAGAAATAGGAATTGACTTATTCTAACTAAGATTAATTAAAGTATAAAATTCTAGCTAAATTATCATCTAGTTATAATATCCAATAAATTTTGGCTTCATAGCTTAAATATCATGTTGTTTGTTATCCCAGTTTTTAACCAGTTAAAGAATGAAATATGAGAAAGAGATAATTAGTAACATTTTTGCATCTGAAAATTCCTGCATGTTTGGCTTGTGAAGTTTTTGAGTAATGCATTGATAGACAAGGAAAATCTTTGGTACACATACTTATTGTTTCTGTTTGAGTCTGCTAATAAGTGTGAAATGAATAAGAATAATAATACAAAAAAATCTCACTTCATGTGATTCAAATTATGCTCTAGAATCAATAAGATTGTATGATGAACTGAGGTTCTTGTGCTCACAGAGTGCAGCCCGCTAAAGTGCTTATTCAGGTTATTGAACTTAACTATACTTTAGTTATAGTTAGTTTTAGTCACGTTGCTGAACAAACTCAAATGTTTCTAAACTTGGTTTGAGTGGTCACTGCTCAAGGACAATTAGAATAGATTTTTGGTGAAATTTTATAAATGAAAGTTATCAACAGTTATATTGTGTTCGTATTGCATATCTTAAACAAACTTTTTTTTCCTTTTCCCTTGCCTATTAAAATTCATGAACAAACTTGATCTTACTTGCAAAAATTAATGAAGCAGACTTGAACAATAATTTGATCTTGATGTTAAAGTTCAGGTTTGAATAAATTTAAACAACCCTTGACTCAACTCTACTTGATTTTGGCATAACTCTTAGATTTCCTTGGGTGAAAATGGTATGCATTTTACATCACATAGAATTTGTATTGATCAAGTTGGATGAAGTCATTTTCTCAAATGAAATATGAATGCAATTTATTCAAATTCTTTGACTTACAAATGTTGTCATTCTCTTTCTTTCTTGTTTTCCTTTTCCTTTTCCATAAGAAGAAATTGATTATGTGAGAGTGCTGAATCGAGCCCTTCCAAGCGACCAGCAAATTATAGGCTGGTGTCCTATTCCACATGATTTTAGTGCCAGGTTTTCCAAGTGTCCCTAGAAATTTTATTTTCAAGCTTCAAGTTCCTATTTTAGTTTTTATATTTGTTGGGTCAATGAGCTGTTTTGAAGGTTTATCTGTCTGAGTAGGGAGTATAAATATTTCTTTTGGAGTGGGAAGTTGAATATCTTGGTATGCATCTCTTTTCTCTCTCTCCCAGCCGCCCCTTCCCACTTTATCATGAAGTTTACAGCATTTGACATGCTCACTATCTAGCAACAGGGAGCATTACTCTCTCAGCACCTGTGTTTTACCAGGCTATGGAGGGTGCAGCTAAGAAATTTATTGGCGAGCACGACTTCAGAAATTTCTGCAAGATGGATGCAGCGAATGTGCACAACTATAGGCGGCATATAAGCTCATTTGAAATTTCTCCTTGCAATAAGAGGTATCAGAATGAGTTTATTCTCAATATTATCTTGCCATTGGTGCAGCAATGCATGAATAAAGTTAACAGTTGTGATATTGAGCGCAAATTGCACATGTTTAACATATTCAATGAAGATTGGCAGTTGTGGTATTGAGCAGTCAAGACACATATTTGGTTGAATGTGCTACAACCATCAGTCTGGGTTTTATCTCAGGTGATAAAGTGGATCATTGATTCGCGGTAGGTCTTCAATTCAGTTCTGGTCAACCAAACGTTGGATGAGGAAGGGACAACATTAGGCAAAAAAAAAAAAACCAAAACAAATGGCAAGTATGCAACATTTATGAACTACCTGACCATTTCTTGGTGTCAGGATTGAACACTTGTTGTGAAGTTGCATTAATGATGGTAGGGTATGTTGTAGGACGAAGAGGAAACTAAGTATTGATTGAAACTAAGTAATGGGCCTTCTTGTTTCAGTTTAAATTCCGACATATTACAAGGAAAATTTCTGTTCTTAAATTTTTTATCAGAATTTATGCAACTTGATTTTTTTCCATGTACAGGTTTGAAGGAAATCAACTTTGTTCAATCAAAATTAGAGGTAGTGCTTTCCGGTGGCACCAAGTCCAGTGTATGGTTGCGGTGCTATTCGTGATCGGCCAAGGCCTTGAATCTCCTGATGTGCGTACAGATGTCCTGATGAGTGTGTAGTTTACTTGGTAATTACCTCTTTAAGAAACTTATTCAGAACTCAAAAGTATAGCATGCAGCCTCTAGTTTACATTTTCTTTTGATACGATGTCCATGAACAACTAAAATATGATGTCTGAGACACCATGAGTACGGCTAAGGACAAACTACTGATTAGTAATTTCATGATGTGCATACATGTTAGATCTGTACAAGTTTGCACATGTGCTCTACATGAATCATTACTTATTCTCCAAATCCTCCTTACAGTTCTAAAATTCTCCCGCTATGCACGCAAGTCTTACAAACATGATAGCTTTTGTATCACTATTTTCAGGTGGGGGCCATTTGGAGGCAACTCTCCCTGCTTCTTTGTATGCATTAGTAAGCATGATGATCCTCTAGGTGAGCTAGAAATTTTTACCTAATAATCCTGATTGCTTGGTGAACTTGTTTATAAATTCAAGGGAATTTCTTCAGTTTGAATTCTTTAACATCAGGAAAAGTAGAAAAATTTTATTAAGACTTAGTTAGAAGTTCACAAAAATCAACATTTTGATAGTTTTGGAGAATAGCTACATTTCACAGAACTCATTTTCTTTGTGACGAATTGATTGTGATATGAATGGAACTCAGGCATCCTAATGTACAGGTGATAGATGTGTTGCTGAACACTGATAGGACTCCATGGAAACCCCAGTATCTCATGGCTCCAGAACTTCCACTGGTTCTTCATTCTTGTGAATTTGAAGGCCTCAATTTTACATGTTCATCAGGTACTAGAAGCATGAAAAGAAAAATTATTTGTATATTTCTTTTAAATTTACAAAATGTATTGAGCTCTGACACTTCATTGGGTTTTGTCCTCGGTTGTTCTATTGCTAGGTTATAACATGTAACTTCATTATCTGGATTTATATATCTTCTATTTCCAGGAGAAAATTTGGATCATAATGCACCATTTTTTCAGAGAAACTTGTTTTCCATGTGCCTGAAATGATACTGTTTCTGCTGGTATATAGTTCTTGCGGAACATTATGTGAAGGGTTATTGTTTTCTGATTAATGACATACTGTTGACATAGGTAAAATAGGGGCACATTGTTTGGTGCATTGATTAAAGTCTTGGGCTTTGCATCAAAAAAGGTGCAAGTTCAAATCCCAAGAGCAGCCTTTTTATTGAAAAATATTGTATCATATAATTTTGTGGACCTAGGACTTCAATGCGACCATGACTGGGAAGTGTTTTGAGATAAAGCAAGCTCTATCTGTTGAAAATTCCTCCTCCTGGGAACTGAATAGTAGAATTTTATGTTAATGATGTTTAGACAAATCGTGCAACTAAGAATTCATCCTTCTAAACCTACGTGCTAGCAGACTAGGTAGTCATTTCAATTTCCATTTTTGAAATATTCTTTCATTGTTGTGGCTTCATTTCTGATAGATGCTGGGCGAGCTCTACAGACTCACTTGGAGAATGAATGTTAATTTTACCAATTCCATGCTGCTATCTTTCACGAGGCTCTGCTCAGCTGTTTGCCTTTGTCCAATGGTTCACAAGACAATTCTGTTACTCATCTTTTTTTGGAATTGTAATAAGCAATTTGCTTTGGTTGATTGATGATACTTGTACGATTTTGACTTTCAGATGGGAGCTCATTTAACAATGGAACAGTCACAAAGAAAGCCTCCCATATTCCTCTCATGTCAAGGCCAACTGAGCGTAAGTTCTAATCTAAGTACCAATGAACTTGCTTAATAAATGGTTGGTCTGTTTCATTGATTTGTCATCATAGAAAGGGAAATCTAGATAAATTATTCTGAATTGCTTGATATCAGATTACTTTATGATGTGCTTTATATGCTACGTGCATCAGTTATGAAAAATATTTATTGCTCACGTATTTGGGTTGTAAATGAAAGGCCATCATCCTGTGTTGAAGCACGATAGTTAGCAAAACTATTTTTATACCCTGTCAATCCTTTTGCAACTGGTCTACAGCAGGAACTAGGCATTGAAGGGGGGGTATTATTTCAAATCAAGTGAAAGTTGTACATGAATTAATTCTTTTAAACTGATTTTTCAAAGCAAAGTTCTTTTCCTCAGATACTTTGGCTGGTTGCCAACAGGTTAATTGCAGTATTCTAAGAAGGAGATTTAAACTACTTATTTATTGGTAATTTGTTTTGTTGGTCATGAAAATCAACTGATATTTATTCTATCTTCAGAACTTTAATAATCTAAGATTCTCATTATCTGAGGTCTCTGGTTGACTCATTAATGCTTGAAATTGTAGCAGCATCATATGAAGAACGACGAACTAAACTGGAAAACCTGAAGTCAAGTGTCTGTTGATGTATGAACAGAGTTGACGTGTTTGATTTACTGTAAATTGCCTGCAGACATTTATCAATAGAGTTTTGTTCTTGATAGCCCATCTGATTGGGAATATTGTTTTATGAAATGAAAAATGAACCCTTGATCATTGTTAGCATGTATGTGTTTATATACATGTGCACTATTAATTGGTTTTTAATGTGATTCTGATTTCTTTTCAATTTCATCACTTATTTTCTCGGTTTCAATTTTTATTTCTTTCTGGCTGATGATAAGAAAGAAGTGATTAACAGTGTAGAATCTTATTGTTTACTGAAAATAACAATGTAATCAAATATAAGAATTGCACAAAACTGTATGTTGCTGGAAATTGAAGGAAACAAAGTAAAATCTTCTCATACAGATAATGATGCAGGATGGTCAATTGCATCAGAACATCTCCTGGTTTTGCGTTCTGATCAAAGGTTGCACCGAGATTAGCCTAAAATTTGATTCTCCATTTGTGTAATCTTATCAGGCTTTTAAATTGTGATGCCTTTTGCCTTTGAAAGGTAGAAGATCAAAATCAAAATTTCACAATGAAATTACAATGTGGAATTCTGTATTTGAGTAATTGATATAGAAGTTTAGGAAATTTAAAGAAAAAAGAAAAATCTCCCCCTTCTGTATGATTCAACATTTTGAAAAGGAAAGTAGAAGAAATATATCAGCATCAGGTAAGAACATATAGATCTAATGATTAGGTCCGACCACTGTGATACCTAATTAGGTCCAAAATTTAGTCACCTATTTCATTCCATTAGCTGCATAGGAGCAAAGATTATCTAGCTAAAGCATTGTTTAGATAAAATGAGGTATTAGGTCATATCATTTGATCAACTATTGTCGACCGCTGGTGGGTCCAAATTAGCAACCCACAAACCATATCTGATAACCCAATTCCATCCAAGTCCCAACTCTTTTTGCTTTTGTATTTAAATTGTTATGCCTTCAAATAAACTCTTCAATGTCTACTGCAAATGGGGTAAAGGTAGGAGGAACTAGAAAGGTCCCCTTGGTAACATGCACCGCAACTCATGACTACTTAACTTTTATTCAAATTTATCTTCTATGCAAATGATTGCTATTATATGATGACCCACCAAAAAAATTAGGGCACAAGTGTAAAACAGGGAATGGATTTTTGTAACATTAAGTCACAATGATCACAACATATCATACCCTATTTGAAAAGTTGTGTTGTGTTTGTTATTGTAATAATTGGTTCTGATTTTCAATTTCCGCCACTTTTAAGCCAATAAATTATATTATGGTTGTTTCATTTCATCTACAACATTTTTTTTTTTTTGAATCATACAGTTAAATATATTGTGAGTTGCACAATAAAAATAAAAATGACATTTGTTCATTCTTCACCATATAACATATCGATGATTACAAATATTTTTTTTTATTTTATCATTTTTAATTTAAAGTATATCCATGATACTAGTTTATATAATTATGAAATTCAAATTTCTTCGTTCATTTTCAATCTAAAATACGTCGATGATGTTCTGTATTAATATTTTTTAACAAACGTCATATACTAATTTCTTAGAGAATTATATGATTCTCATATGAAGAGTTGTAATCATATTTTTGTCATTTCTGGTCAATCTAATTTGGCAGTAAAAAAATAAAAATTTTCATTATTACAGTCACCATAAAAGAAGAAAAAGAAAATTTTTTATTTAATAGCAGCCAAGGTCTTTATATATATATATAATTCAAACTATAATTAGAAAATAAATTAATAAAAATATAGGATCTAAAAGTTATGATATATTTTCTAAATTACAAAAAAATCATTTTCTATGTCTTTTAAGAAAATAATAATAAAATATAAATTTTAACATTCAAATATCGATGTATATTTATAAAATAATTATCTTGAATCATTCTCAAATCTTAATTTTACTATTTTAAATCTTATTAAATCTTTTATAGCTTATAACTTATCATAATGTTTACGAAAATTATATAAAAGAAATTGCGCTAAAAAAAAGAAAATTAAGGACACAATTTTTTTTAATTTTAAAATTTTCAAAATTTTTTTGAAATTTTATCAATAGATCTATAAGAAATAGATATTTTATTGTAGGTGCGGTGATATTTTAATATATTTAATGAATTAATATTAAAGAAAAATATATCAATTATTTTAAAATTTCATATTCATAGAAATTCGAACGATATCTCGATATTTCAGCTCATTTCATTTCGGACTGCAGCGGGAAGCAGGGGGGCAAAACCCAAAGAAAAAGGAATAGGAGGAGTTGGGGCTCATAAGTACAGTAGTTGTGGTTCCCGCGAGGGAAACTCGGATCAAACAACACTCCTCTCTCTCTCTCTATTTGGTTTTTGAAACCAATCGCTACGCACTTCTTTGTTTGTTTGGTGAAGGAAAACGAAAGGAAAGTGATGGAGGCAGCGATGGGATTGATGAGGAGAATACATCCAAAGCAATCGGAGACGGCTCTCTCCGCTCTCCTCTCGCTCCTTCCTCACCACTCCTCCGATCTACTCTCTCAAGTCGATCAGCCTCTTCAGGTTTCATTTTTGTTTATTGCCAATTTCAATTTGGTGAAGGTTTTCGTGTTTGGTTTGATAATTTTTCCTATTTACTTGAAAAATTCGAAAATGCTTGACGTGTGTGCGTTAAGAACTGCGAGAAAGGAAACACAATATGCGTATTTCTGTGTAGAAAGTTTAATAATACTATAAAAAGAAATCAGTTGTAAAAATGAGGAAAAAGTTTATATTGGGCGAGATTTTTACCTGAATACTGGAAAACTTTGTAATTGGAGCTTCTTTCTTTTGCTCCAAATTTAGCCTGAAAATTGGGTTGTTAGATTTACTTCCTGGAGAGTATTGAGTACCGGAATTTCCAGTTGTACTATGTTTCTATTTTGAAACTCTTATACATTCACATTTCTGTGATATTAATCTGAAACACATTGATATGAATTTAATTTTATTTCTGTTGAAATCCATATAGACAAATAATAGTTTGCTGTTGGTTTTTGTACTGGAAAACAAGTGTACGAAGTCTTTATTGCAGAAAGAGATTCTGTTGTGCTCTTTTTAAATGTTCTTATGCAGTGTTGTCGAAGATATCTTTTTAAGTTATAGATGTTTTCAATTGGGAAAGCAGGTCTTATGCGATGTTGATAATGGAAAGGAGTTCATATTGTGTGAATACAACAGAGATGCAGACTCTTATCGGTAAGCACTTTACTGTTTCTTTGTGTGTGTGTGTGTGTGTGTTTGGTTATGGACTTCTGATTATATCATGATAGACTGAGCATGTACTATGCCTAGATGGTGCTCAACTTGTGCAGATCTTTTGTCATTTGAAAGATGGTTTGGCAGCTTCTAGGATTTTCATTGTTTTATGCCAGAAATCTTATGAAATTACTTTCTGGATTTTCGATGAAAAATGTACATTGCTTCTCTTATAGTTCTTGGCACTCACTTGACCATTTTTTTCTTTGTACTTGGATCCTTTATGGCTTATATGACTCTCTGAGTCTCTGTATTATACCTTCTGTTTTTCTAAGGTTGGTCACATGGCTTTTCCCCCTATTGTGTAGGTTCATTATTTGATTTACATCATAGGATGATGATTGTGTCTGCAAATGAATGTGTGTTTCTCAAATAGAAATCCATGTTAGGTTGTGAATGTTTTGCTTTCTTCTTGTAGATCACCTTGGTCAAACAAATATCATCCGTTGCTGGAAGATGCGCCCTATCCATCAACAGAGTTAAGAAAACTTGAAATTGAAGCGAATGATGTCTTTGCCATCTATCGTGACCAGTGAGGTCCTTTACTTACCTCGTCTTTGTGTCAATTTTTTGGTTCAGTAATATAGCAGAGTTGCTATAGATTTCATTTTTCTAATTGACTTTTTTTAAATTATGGCTCTTATATATTTCACCATGATTTTGTCCTAGAGGAAAATCCAATGAATCCCTTTTCCCATTGGCTGTTGCTATTTTTCATTTTGTGGTCTTGGAATAGAATAGTATTACTTCTGCCCATTTCAGTAAATGGTTTTTCAAGTGGATGCTTCTGCTTCTTAGTCTAGCAGAGTTTTTTCTTTGAGTCATTGTTATTTTTATACATGATGTCCAAAGGTTTAGCAGTCTGATCAACTCGTAAGCTGGTAGGTATTATGAAGGCGGCATCTCGTCTGTTTACATGTGGGAAGATGATAATGAAGGTTTGGTGGCGTGCTTTTTGATAAAGAAAGGTGAGTTTTTCTACCTAATGTAGTACTCAGAAAACAAAATTTGTTAAAGCTGACTGAATTGCTGTTACCTTTGAGGTTTAAGATGGCTCAAAGACAGGGCAGGGCAGAAGGGGTTATCTGCAGGAGGGAGCATGGGATGCCATTCATGTGATTGAGGTAAGCTCCTTCCTGGCACTGGAAACTTCATGTGACAAAATCTCCACTTTCTCTGTGTTTTGTCCAAAATTTTCACTAATGTAATTATATTGCACATTTCCTAAAAAAGCTGCGACTTCAATTTGTTATTTAGGTGGGGCCAGAAGAGGAAGGAACGGCCCATTATTGTTTGACAAGTACTGTTATGTTGTCTTTGACTACAAATGATGAATCATCTGGCACTTTCAATCTCTCAGGGTCTATACGAAGACAGGTACATTACATGTTATATTTTTTTGTCTCCTTGCCCCAGCCCCTCTCTCTATTTATAGGAAACAATTTTGCTTGTTGGCTGTCGATCAGGTTACTGTATCTCATTGCATGATGAAACTCTTCCCCAATCAAGTTTCAGTGAAGAAACAATTTTTGGGAAATGAACATCATGAGGAATCAATCTTTTGCTTTTGACTGCTAATTTTAACTCTTTCAATAGTTCAAGGAAGTTAGATTTAAGAAATGGCATTTTTTCTCCATTCTACCCATATAATTTTAATGAGCAAAAGGTGTTCAGATAGAAATTACCCTCTGTGTAACTTGTGAGCAATAAACGTCAACATTTTCCCAGTGTAGTTTATTTTTATCACTTTATCAATGTCTTAGGTCATAATATTTTATTTTTCCTGATTCAAACTGAATTTTACTTCCTAATTTAATTGGTCTGTTTAATATAGATTAATTGTTTGTGACACTGATTGTGTAACTTCGTGGAACTTAGGAGCATCAAATTTCATGTGCCATTTCTGCAATTGCCTTCATAGTCCAAATTGTTTATTTGATTAATGGGAAATGCAAATGGAAGTCAAATAACATGATTAAAAATTATTCAAAGTTCTTAATGTAAAAGAGTTGTTCTTTCTCTTGCAAGAAACTAATTTAGGCTGTTGAGATGGTGAAGTAGCACTACCATTTATAGTATGTAATGATGACAATGAACCAGGAATATTCAACTATCCTATTGTGTGGATGTGCAAGTGTAATTCAATTCAGTGGCTGATTTGCCATTTTATATTTTATAGATGAACATGGACCTATCAGTTGTAGATGGTCATCTTTGTAACATGGGAAGGATGATAGAAGAAATGGAGGGTAAGCTCCGGAATTCACTAGATCAGGTATGTGGCCCCTACCATTAATTTCTGTAGTGCTCCAGTGTTTTAAGATTTCCAACTAGTTTTCAGTTATGGTCCATTGGTCATTAGGCTTGGAGCGAAACTTCTATTCTCTCCTTTTAATAAATTCATGAAACAGCAATTACAACAATCATGTGGGGGTTGCCAACCTCTGGCATCATTAGGATGTCAAGATGAGTTATTTGGTGTCTCACCAATTAATCCTGTTACAGGTTTATTTCGGAAAAACAAAAGAGATGGTTTGCACTTTACGACCCCCATCTGAAATAGTGATGAAACTGCCAAGCAGCTGACATATTATGAATGACAACTGAAGATACAATCATTGGCCTCAGAAATTGGCATAACAGTGTGATTGCTGCCTTGCTGGAAGATATCTGTAGATTTCTCATCTCTTTGCCTTTTTATCCTTTATTTCAGATCAACATATGTAAAACTTGTGCGCAGTTTGCTTTTGCATTGTAAACTGAGGTAGTTCCTCTTGCGCAGCTGAGATCTTTTGTCTTTTTGCCAATACATAATTTGTACTAGTTTTCAATTATGGCTTTTGATGTTTTCTGGAGTGACTGTTGTTTCTTTATTTAGCTGGTAGCTTGCTTGCAGTCTGTTTCTTTTTTCTTTGACCATCCATCACCCTTTGAATTCTACTTTCCATTCGATGTCGCTGCGGTGAACTGGCTCCCATTATGAAGCTTTTATGGGATATACACACAAACAGTATCGCAAATGAACTGGATTGACTTCTTGTTTGTTTACGGGTCGCACAATCCCTGATGTTAAATTTCTCGAGTTTGGGTTGGCTTCTTTCAAGTGAAGGTTAGATTTGGATTTGTGTTGCCGCCAACCAGAGACTAAACCAGTTTTTGTTTGGTAGAGGTTAACGAAGGTTAACAATTAAGGGTTACATGTTAACTTTTCATTCAACTTATTTGATACAGATTTTATTTAGAGGTTAATTATTGCCCCTTAACTGTTAAACTCTACTTTGGTTGATCTTTTCATTCAACTTATTTGATACAGATTTTATTTAGAGGTTAAGTGTTGCCCCTTAACTGTTAAAGCTCTACTTTTATTGATCTGCCTTTCTCCACATTAAAGAAGTGAAAGTACGATGGAGAATAAAAAAATTTATTTCTTAATAAGATAAAATAATTATTAATCTAAATATTCTTAAAACAGTAATATTAATGTTATAAAGTTCTATTAATATAGTAACTATTACTAATATATTGAAAATATTAATGCAATAATATGATTATTATAAAGTGATATTAATATATTAATAAAAAATTACTAATATAGTAATTATTCATAATATTTAATAATATATTATAATGGTACTAAGATATTATTGTTTAATAATTATAATGACTATCGTTATTAATATTATTAAATAATATCAACTAAATATAAATATAAATAATTATAGCATCAATCTTATATTTTCAATAGTACAAAATATAATTAATTATTACTCGGTGACATTTTATTCTCTTTTATTCTTTTAATTATCATATATTTATTATTATTTTTATAACCTCCTACCGAATGTGTTGTCATAGTGGTAGATCGGCGAAGGTGTGCTAGAGACAGAATTGGTTTGGGTCAAACTAGAATCGATAGGTCAATAATTGGTCTGTTCAGAACCAGTCTAGAACTTTGAATAACTGGCTTGGTTTCGGTTCCTAGGGCTGAGCAACCTTCTTCAAAATAAGTCACTGTTTCAATTTTTTTTCTAATGCTATCTTCAAAAAATAATAAAATCTTCAACTCAACTTTACATAATCAAACTGGGTATATTTTTGTTGCTTTCAATTTTCCTCCACCCTTGACATCCAATAGAGTTTGTTTATGATATGTTCTTGAATTTGATTCTAATATACAGTTGCACTCTCAATTGCATGCAAGGAATAAGTTGTCAAATTTGACATCCATCGATCTCTACTCCTAGATATCAAAATCTTCAATAAGAAGATTTATTGTACCACTTATTTTCTCTTAAACGTCAAGTAAGAAATAAATACAATGATTTGTAAAGGTTTGAACATATTTTTCTACATTTTCTTCTCAGGTAACTTACTTGAGGATTTAATACAAATAATTTATAGTATTATTCAAATTTTGCAAGTCTAATTTTATTCACTTGATTCAACAAACAACTTATTTTTAGTTATAAATCAAACTATACCAAATATCGTGTTTTTATTCATCTATAATTTATCTATTGCTTCTTTAAAGACAATTGATTTGTCAGTGATTTCGGTATGTAAAATTCTTTTAATTTCTGTCATAGATTAATAGGTTTAATCTCATTCAATACATAATATTTTACATCTAGAGCTAAAGACAAGCAAATTATACTTATTAGTTTTTGTTGAAGTTCCTCCTAATTATCATTATTCTTTGTCACTAGACGCTTTAAATAGTTCTTGTTGCATAAAGATATTCTTCACAATATTTTATCATAAGTTAAAATTATTTTTTTATCAAATAGTTTAACCTCTAACTTTAATCCCAAAATGGTCCTTATCTTCTACATCATAAAATGATGGCTTGAATACCACTTATTATGATAATATCGCAGAATTTATATTGAAAAAACACAACAACTTTAATGTGATCCAACATAAACCTATTCCACAAAATAATTTCGTTGTAAAATCAATAAATATAATTATTAATTAATTCCTCACACTCATAAATTTTTAACCACCATAATTTAACTTCGTAAAATGACTCAAACAAATATAAAGCACATTCTTGACTGCTTCATCTATCACAGTGCACAATACCTCAAGCCACGCCAAAACTTTAGCTTTCCATACTCAAAACAAAAAGTAAACTTCTATTTTATGGGCAAAAGATTAAAGTTCGCCACATAAATAAATCCAAGTTATATTTGGACTTTAATTCGGAAGAAAAAGGGGTGGAAGGATGGTTTCACCAGCTCATGTTGAAGCTATGCATGATTAGTTGTGGGATTGTCAGTCAGAGCAACTTCCAGCTCATGAGCCGCATTCACCTGGTTAAATAAAAGGGAAGGTGATAATCTCATTTTGCAGCACATAGATAAGGGGTTAGTCAAAATTGAATGGAGGCTAATGTTTCATAATGCGTTGATAATTCATGAGCAAATGGTTGGGTCTTATCATCGACCCCTACTATTAAAAATTATTGGTCTGCAAAGGAAGGTTTATAGAATGTTTCATTTTGAAACTAAATGGTTAGAAGAGGCATCCTGTCCTGAAGTGGTTAATTAAGCCTGGAATACTGCTTTTGGAGGATCTTATCAGTTTGTTCTTCATTCAAAGGTAGGAGAGTGCAGAGTTGGGCTTAGGAAATGGCATCAGGAGAAGGTTGGTAACGCGAGAAACAAAATTTAGTAGCTCACAATGCAGATAGACAAATTAGCGTATCAACCTCAGAAGAATAGTATTTTTGAGGAGAAGATTAAGCAGGAGTTGAAGAAGCTCTAGCAACAAGAAGAACTTTAATGAAATCAAAGATCCAGAGTGAATTGGTTGAAAGCAAGGGACAAGAATACTTCATTCTTTAATTCCAAAATGATAAAGAAAAGGAGAAGAAATCAAATAGTGGTGCTAGAGAATGACCAAGGCCAATTGCAACAAGATGCAAAGGAAATCGAGGCTGAAGTGTTTTCTTACTATTCTAGAGTATATGAGGAACAACAACTTCAGAATAGTGAGGAGATATTGAGGTGCATCTCTCTAGTCATCAATGAGGAGATGGATAATAGTCTTTTCCAAGAGGTCATTGCCCAGGAGATTGAGCAAGCATGCTTGATGTTGGGGCCTTTAAAGCCCCTGGTATTATTGCACAAAAAGGAGATACTTTGGCTACAAAGTTAAATAATATCATAACTAATGCTAATGCTTCTATTATCATGCAGCCTTCAACCAAGGAAGTTATTGTGGAGCAAGGTATGGAGAAATACATGATTCATGTGGCTGCTAGTTTTCAAAAACAATCTTCTAAGTCAGCTTTAGCTATCATAGTTTGGGACTCTTTAGGAAAGCTTGTGGATGGGATCACTTACTACCATCCCTCTCCTTCCAAGGAGTCTGCTGAGGCCAAAGCTTCAAATCTAGACCTCTAGCTTTGTTCAGTTTTGCATATTCAAACTTTGACCATTTTTTGTTCAAAACTATTTAGTTAAACTATAAACAATTTTAAAGAGAGAGTGAAATGGGAGTCTTTTGGTTTTGTTCATCAAGCAAGGGAGAGACTTCCCCTTTTTAATGGTGCAACGATCAGCTTTACTTAGGATAACAAGGCGATCTCTTGGCTAGCTAATCAAGTGTTAAAGGGAAGTCTTCCTTTTGCTTGGGTTGCATGCCCTCCCTCACCCTCACACCTTTTTAAGTTGCTCTACAATTTGGATTAATGAAGTTTTTCTTTCTGCTAAAAAGAAAAGTTATATTTGGACTTTTTCCTGATGAATTTGGCTTTTTTATTATTATTTTTTTTAATTTCATTTAGGTTTGGCATAACAATTAGAGCTGTAATTAAGTTGGAGTTAGAGTATAATACTCCTTTTAAAATAGGAAACACTGATAATGAATTACTAGATTAGTCTCCTTAAATTTAAACACTTACACAGTGTTTGACTTAATTCTAACTTAAAATTCATTTTATTTGCAAATAAATTTTTTTTATAGAATTTATTTATAAATCAATTTATATGTTTGATGTATTATAAAATAAAAATAAAATTTATTTCAAATGATATAATTTTGTATCCAATTTTGTATTTAATTTAAGTGTAGAATTTTATAAAAATATCATTGTATTGTTTTTTATAATATTTATAAATATAAAATTAAAAAAGAGAGAACGGAGAAAAAATAGAGAAAGTAAAAACAAAGAGAAGAAAAAGTAGTAGAAAAAACAAAAATACATCATTAATTAAAGGCATTTTATCATAATAAAAAATTTACAATTTTAGAATATTTATAAATTTTATTAAATTTGATTGAATTTGATTTTACAATAATAAATTTTCAAGATTTAATCAAATAAAATTTTAATTAAATTTTCATTTATATCAAACATATAAAATTTAAATTTATAAATAAATTTCATAAAAACTATAGAATTTATTTATAATAAATACAGTCTTAATATGAAATTTCTTCCTAAAAGTGAGATTCTTCATATATATATATATAAATTAGAAAGGAAAATGAAAGTTTCCAGTTATTAATTGTAGTCATATAAAAAGTCTTTTAGATAAACCAACTAACAATGTTTGTATCATTATTGTAGAATTTCTTAAATTAAATATTTTTATATAATGATTTTACACCCAAAAAAATTATTAAAATCAATGAAAAGGTCTATTTTATTTTAAATAATAATAATAAGTATAATAAACATTTATTTTGGAAAATTAATTTCCAACAAAAACTATATGTACTCTTCTGCCGTCAGAATTCTCCTGTGTTCAATGGAATGGCCACCTTACTGGAATCTGTAATACCCAAATGCACCTCTCTTACTCTTTCCCACGCCTACCAGCTCCACGCCCACCTCATTACCACTTCCCAGTTCCAATTCCCAATCTGCCCTTCCCGTTCTAACCTCCTCCAACTCTACGCCTTGTCGTTTAATGCCCTCTCTTTTGCCATCCACACCTTCTCTCGTATCCTCACCCCTTCCACCAATGATTGGAATGCCATCATCCGCGGCCTCATCGTTAGCCCCTTCCCCACCCACGCCTTCCTCTGGTACAAGACCATGATCCGCGGCTCCTTCAAAGTGGACGCCTTGACTTGCTCTTTCGTCTTGAAGGCGTGCGCTCGTGTATTAGCTTCAAAAGAGGCTATTCAGCTGCACTCCCACATTGTAATAAAAGGGTTTTCGGCTGATGCTTTATTGGGTACTACGTTGTTGGATTTGTACGCGAAAATTGGCGATCTTGATAGTGCGCGTAAGGTGTTTGATGAAATGGGTAAAAGAGATATCGCTTCGTGGAATGCGTTGATTTCTGGGTTTGCTCAGGGAAGTAGGCCTACTGAGGCCTTGGGTTTGTTTGAAAGAATGGGGGTGTTGGGGTTTAAGCCTAATGAAGTTACAGTTCTTGGTGCTCTTTCTGCGTGTTCGCAACTAGGTGCTTTTAAAGAAGGGCAAAAGATTCATGGGTATATAAGAGATGGGAGGTTAGATATGAATGTCCAAGTTTGTAATGCGGTGATTGACATGTATGCTAAATGTGGATTTGTCGATAAGGCTTACTCGGTTTTCGAGAGTATGAGTTGTACGAAGAGTCTTGTTACTTGGAATACAATGATAATGGCATTTGCAATGCATGGTGATGGGTATAAAGCTCTTGAGCTTTTCGAGAAAATGAGTCAATTTGGGGTTGACCCTGATGCTGTGTCGTATCTTGCAGTGATATGTGCGTGTAATCATGCGGGACTAGTGGAAGATGGCTTTAGGTTGTTTAATTCAATGGGGAGAAATGGAGTGATTCCTAATGTTAAGCACTATGGGAGTGTGGTTGATTTGTTAGGCCGAGCTGGGAGGCTTCAGGAGGCTTATGATGTTATCAATTCTATGCCTGTGGTGCCTGATATGGTACTTTGGCAGACTTTGCTCGGGTCTTGCAGGTCTTACGGCAATGTAGAAATGGCAGAAGTCGTTTCACGGAAGCTGGTGGAGATGGGGTCTAACCATGATGGGGATTTTGTTTTGTTATCTAATGTCTATGCAGCACAGAAGAGGTGGGCTGATGTGGGGAGGGTAAGGGAGGCCATGAAGAATAGGGATCTGAAGAAGGTGCCCGGCTATAGTTACGTTGAACAAAAAGGTGTAATACACAAGTTCTACAATGGTGACAAGAGCCATGAAAGTTGGAGGGAAATTTACGGCAAGTTGGATGAGATTAGATTCAGGATTAAGGAACACGGGTATTCGGCAGAGACTAGCTTTGTGTTACATGATATAGGAGAGGAGGAGAAGGAGAATGCATTATCTCATCACAGTGAGAAGTTGGCTGTGGCCTTTGCTTTGATTAGCTCTAGCGACGGGGTGCCAATTCACGTAATTAAGAACCTTAGGATATGTGGGGATTGCCATTTAGTAATTAAGCTCATATCAAAGTTATACAATCGAGAAATTATTGTGAGGGATCGAGTAAGGTTTCACAGGTTTCAACAAGGTTCTTGTTCTTGCAGAGATTATTGGTGATTGAATTTTCTAATTATGTATTTTAAAAATGGTTCTCTGAAAAGTTTTTTTTTAAAAAAAAATTAAATATTTAATTTGGATTAATAAACTATATTTAATCAATCATAAATTTTCATTGCTTCAACAGGTATTAGAATGAACGAGCAGCTTATTTACATCAATTTCCTATGCCAAAATGATGTAAAAATGGTTTTTTTTTTTTTTTTTCCAATTTCAAATTCCATCGGGATTTGAAATTAGATATTCCAATAAACAACTTCTTGCCCTAATGAGGGAACGTCAATCTCAACAAAATATAGAACAAATATGCTACATACAGAACATCACAATTACAATTCATCAGGTTAGTTGGTAAAATTGCCAGTACCAACTAAATGTATACTGTCAATTAACTGAAAAGATGAATCAACACCTAGGAGGACTCTCCTGCAAGAAGTCTAAAGCATAAAGCATCAACAACCAATTTTAATTCAACTTCCAAGGATGGCAGTTCCAACCAAAGAATATTCCTCTGTTAAGTAACAACTTGAGGTGATGCGGCAAATCATCCAATTTGGCTAGTCTTTCATCAGCCTCGCCTCAAAACCACCTTCCACTCGCTTTACTAGATTATAAGGCATATGGGTTCCTAGAAGTTTGTCCCATATAGAGAAGAATGGCTGAGAATAATTGTACTTGGTGCCTTGGAGTTGATGATGGATGTCGTGGTAAGCAGTGTTGTTCTGGAAAAAAATGTGAAAGATATTGCCAGGCAACCAAAGACCACAATGATCATCCACAGTTTTTACCACAGCAAAGCAGAAGAAAATTACTGCTGTCCGTGCTGTCATTCCTGACACCAGGAAAGAGATGGCGCCACCTACAGTATCAAGCAAGAGACCCTCCAATGGATGATTATAGAGGGCCCCAATTGCAAAAGGGACAACTAGCCTATGATGTTGAGAGTGGATGTGGCGGTATAAGAATTTGTTCTGATGCATATAGCGGTGCACAAAGTACTGCCAAGTGTCCATGGCAAACATAGCAATAATAATCTGCACAATTTGGATACGGGTGGAGGGCTGTATAGTGATCCCAGATGCATCTGCTGTCGAGGTCAACTGCAGCAACAGAGCAGAAGAATGAAAAGTTGTCAATGGGGAAAAAACCAACATAAAACGAAGAGGTGGCAGAATAAAGTTCTTTGAAAAAACAAGAAAAGCACCAAGAAAACTAAGGTTAAGAATAAAAGAAAATGAGCTGGAATAATAAGCCAAAAAAGTTAGGATCCAAAGATCTATTTATGCTCATCCATCAACAAAGAACACCACAAGGAATAATAATGCTATTCAAAATTAATAAACTGAAAAAAAAAATTATAATGAGAAAATAAAACACTTCATATTAGAGAATAGATGTTTAAATAATAAATGGGTGTTTGGCAACTTAAGGGTAATTAAAAATGTTCTAGCTCATGCATCAACTAGAAACAAAAAGGTTCATCTTTTCTTTTCCTAGTTATTTTAAAATCCCAATGCCAATAAGAACTTTCAGAATGTCATTGTTTTTACCTAAGACTGAAATATCAGCAACACAGCATACAAATATCTAACATTGACAAGTGGGCAACACAAAAATCCCAAGCGCTACACAGAGGAATAGTTAGTAAAAAGTGCAAGGCTTGAACTGCTTTTATCGTATTTACTAATTAATGACATAACTCAAGGTTTATCTGAAGAACTGCACCAGCATAATAGAAGGAAATACTCGTTTATTCAGACTCAGAAAGTTAAACACATGACATCCCCTGCAGCCCCTGCTCTTCGGCACCAGCAACAAATACAAAGAAAGGGGAAAGTGCAGTAAAAGGAAAATGATTGCAGATATTGACATACTAAAAATGATATTGTGACAACAAATAAGCCTCCTAAATGAAAAGATCCTAAACATGCATTACAAGTAGGTTTCTCTAAAAATGATCCACATGAAAAGGTTAACACAAAAGATAAAGCCATCTTCAAGAGAACTCCTGAATAAGACCGACCTGAACTAGTGTAAGAACTTAAGTAACTAGGGACAATGAGAACTTAAGTAAAAAGGGACAAGCATGCCCAGCCTCCAGCCTCTCCTACTCACATATCATCATGCAATTCTCTATGGAAGATACAAACACCTTTTTTTTTTTTTTTTTTCCACAGAATCTATTGCTTAGAATCATAAAAGAGGAAACTATATTTTTGAATGGACGATTTTTAACTAATATAGCTCTTTGACACATTTTGTTCCTTAATTGCAATCATATTACAAATCATGATCTTATTAATCAATCAAGGAGAAACATATCATCATTGATGAATTGCATCAAACACAAAACTATCTCAAAACATAAATGCATCACCATTACTTTCAAGGTCTATGCCTAGTTGCCAATAGGGTATAGAGACTTTGATTATGTGAGAAACAACGGGAGGCAATTGGGTACATGGTCAGGACCTTTTAAGGCTGTAAGGAATGCAAAAGAATACATGAATGACATGAGATTTTAAAGATGATAGAATGTAAAGAATCACTCTCTTGAAGCAATTAAATGGAGAAATTATAGTTGTGCTCAAGCATAGGCTAAAGTCGTTGGCAAAATTAAGCATACCACCTGATGTGGGAAATTGCAAGACGCAAAGTAGAAAGAAGACCTATGCATAGATCATAACATTTTTTTATAAACTTAACCACATAAAATTTAAACTAAATCTAGCTATAAATGATAAAAATGTATACATAAATATGAATGTCATGTGCAGGTTTCAACAACTCCAAAAATCTACACAAGGTAGATGCTGCATGTATGTTTGTTTGCAAATTTGTAATATTGAATGCATTTATTTAATTAAAATCAAGTCATAAAACAATCATTGGAAAAGTAATTATTTAAAGGTCCTTGGCATTGTTAGGTCCATTATTTTTTCGAAAGAATCTCTTACAAAACTAGGCCAAAAAAGAATCTTTCAACCATCAAAACAAACAAAAGAAAAATTGATACAGCATACACTAGTGATGTTTATTCAAGAGCCCAATATAACTTTTACCAGGGCAAGTGCCCAACAAACAATTGGCTGAAATCAGAATTTCCATTACTTCAAGAACAAACATTAGGAAAGATCATCCAAAAAAAAACAAAAATCAACATTCAATGAATACCGCACACATAGGCAGGCTAAACATAATAGCCATGACTTTTATACAAATTTCAATTGATCTTCAGAAGTAACTAAAAGTTCTACATCTGCTGCTGATTTCCATACTGCAATTCTCATAAGAATCTTAGCAACAGACTCTTAGAACAAGGTAGCTAAATTTGTCTACCCACATGTGCTTAGTGCTACCATTAGGCATTACATCAAGGATTGCATTGACCTGAATGAACATAGCTATGCCAAGGGTGAGCATAAATTGACCAAACATTTGGTCAGACTGATTAGTTTTTTTCTATAATTTGGTTCAGTTCTGTGTTAATTTTTGTTTAAAAGAAAAATCAGTTTTCAGTACGGTTCTATTTTAAAAAAAAAAAAATTGTTTTTGGCTCAGTTTGCTATAGAAAAAACCAAATAAACTGAATTTTCTAAAAAAAACCAAGCTATATTGTAGAAATTTGAACCAAAGCAATAAAAAATGCATATAATTTTAATCAAATCGTACCAAATCAAAACAAAATTTATGAATTTGGTTTGATTCTTGAGCAAACAATTTCGGTTTATTCATTTTAGTTTATTAGCTTTTTAAAAAAATTGGTTCAGTTTGGTTTTAAAATATATAAAATTAAGTTAATTCAGTTTTAGTAAAAACTGAATTGAACTATACCACATTAAAAGCAATTATTGCCCAATTTGGATGCCTCAGTAATTGTAGTTCCGAATCCTAAGGAATCAAAGATCACAAAGAATAGCAAATGGTGTTCTTTCCCAATATTTTTATTATGAAACTTTCATGGAAAGAATCTCAAAGAAATTTATTTTAAATTATAATGTTTCAATAGTGAACAAGAGTCTAATCCAATGCATAGACAAAAATCACCACAAAATGCTTTAGACAATGATCACCAAACTTTTAAAAAATTTCTTATTTGAGTTGAAAGTTTAAATTTGACAAGTCATCTTAAATGTGTTCATGCCAAGAATATGCATTAAAAACATTTCAAGCTTGCTTTCATGCCAAGAAAATGCATTTAAAACATTTCAAGCATCTTTTTGTGCCAAGAATATGCATTTAAAACATTTCAAGCTCAAATTTAAATAAAAAAGGCAAAATCTTTTAATCTAAATTTCCAGGTCTTTTTTTTTTCTGTGGTAAACAAAAGCTTTGGGCCATAAGATAAAATCTTGGTTGACTACTAATCATCTAATGTGAGCTCTCTCATCAGAAACAAAGTTGAACCCAAATATTTTTTTCATCACCAAGCAAGCAATCAAATTGCCACCAAATTTCTCATTTAAGGATTCAGTTCTGCTGATAAACAATATAATTCATAATTATCTATGAAATAAAATAGTCTCTCATTTATGAATGCAATTCCTCAGGATGTAAACATGACCATGCATCTTGATTTAAGTCAAAACTCATATCTTTTGTACACAAATCATAATCTAGCAAGCCATTCCATGTTTAGAACCACTTCAAGCTCCTTCTTTTTCAGCCTCCTTTTCATTTACTAGAAAGCTTTATGCCAATGCATTTCTCAATAAAGTTGTATCTATGGCCCATGCCATAACCGTAATTCTGCGAGCAAAACTTAAACATAACTATTTTCTTGTTAGGTCATTTATTAGTTATTGCTTGTCTTCTGTTGTTTGTAACTCTCATTGACATCAGAAAAAACAATGATCTACTCCCTTTGACCAAAAACTCATTGCTGCTCCACCAAATAGAGAGGCTATCACCGATTCTTGTTGCACGAAGCAAGGTCCTACTCCTAGGTCATACAGCATAGCTATGTTCCTAACCTGCTAGACTGCCGCATAAAAGAGTCACTCTCAATAGTTATCAGCCCAATCAAAAGATTTTTACCATCATTAACTCTTCCATAATGTTTTCAAATGTTTAACTGACAACACGTCGATTCTACGGAAAACTAATCTTAGTATCACTTTCCTAGCCTTTATAATCCCTCCAGCTGCAACCCATCCTGCCCTCTTCCATCCACTTCAACATCACCATTTCTATGGAGAGAATTTGCCTCTATGTTTGAAATTTAAATCAAGCCAAATTCACTAATTACACTGGCTGGCATAGAGAACAAATATAATTTCGTCTACAAAGTTAAGTGACTAACCAAAAAGAGCCCATGAGCAACTATCGCCTGAACAATCTGTTGAAGCAAAACACCCTTGACCACCTTCGGCAATGGCACCAAGTTTTTCTCTTTCGCCTCTACTCTAGTGTGCAACCGGTAATTATCCAACGTCGGCAACAGCTGATAGAACCCAGCATACAACCAATAAACCACAATTGGGGCAAACGTGCCCATCGCTTCATCACTCACATAACCTTCCCAAAACACCATAGTTTGATCCAATTCACAATAGCACCAAACAAAAAAACGAAACTGCCACTTTTTTTCTTCGAAAACTGAAAATTATGGCTTCAAAAATCTCAACCTTTGAAGCCACATTACACTTTAAAGATCTCCAAGTGGATGTCAATTCCACATTACCTGAAAACACCAAAAACCAACACACAATTCAAAATTTAGAAGCTCTAAAGCTACATTACACTTCTAATATAACTCCACCTCAAAGCTACGCAAAAGGAACATTAAAAAAAAAAAAAAAAAATCAAATTCCACATTATCTAATTTCGACAAAAAAAAAAATCTGTATATGTAATTTCTTTTCCTCGATTTCTGTGCATATATCCGCAACTGAACAACTTAATTTTAACAAAGGAAGGAACTGAACATGACGCACAGACATTGAGATCGCCAACAGTAGCGGTGAAATGTGAATCAGATCTACCACCAAAGGCAAAGGAAATGCGCTGCTAAGGCTGCTGTTTTGGATCAAACGGTGACAGGTCCGTGATTTTCGTATGTTCTTCTTCAACCAGGAAATCTTTATTCAGCTGAAGCCTCAGCCAAGCTTCGTTATTATTGTATCTTATTTTTTGAATTTGGGAGCCCAGAAAATGATTGCATCTTTGTCTCTCTCTTTCTTTTCTTTTTCAAATATCTGTGCTTAATACTGCGTTTTTCTTATTTTTCTCTTTATTATTTATTTTTTTAATCTTATTTACGTCACGTGGCGGTTCTTGATAAATTCTAAAACGGATACAAAATAGAAGATCTCTTTGTTTAGGTTTCTTTCAGTTGTTTTTCACTCGTTGACACTAAAATTATTTATTATTTATTATTTATTTTTTAATTTTTTTGTAAGTTAAAATAAAATTAAATACAATTAGTGTCTTAGTTAAATCGTAAGGTGATATTATTTAAAAATGAATATTAAAGTTCGAATCTCATTAATATAATCTTTATTTTTCAATGATAAAAAATAAAATATCAAAATAACATAAAAAGAATCTAAAATGTATCAAAATTTAAATAATGTGCAATTTTGAGTTTTTAGAAGTCAATAATTTATTAGGTGAATTTTATGAAATTAGTTTCTTTTTCAGGTATTCAGTTACTTGAAGCTAATGCTATTCAAAATATAATTATTAGGCTGTTTAATTTTGTAGATAAATTGATTTGACATTCAAAAAATCTAGATTTTACCTTGTTAAATTCCGTTACCATTGGCTCAAAGAGGAAAAGAAAATAAAGGCGAGTAATCCTAATTTCAACACTGTAGATCACAAACTTGCTAGAACCATGTTTGGAATACAAAAGCTCCCTCCAAAATTATCAATTTTCTTTGGAGAGTGACTTCCAACTCCTTGCCAAATCAATGAACTTATCGAAAAGAAAGGAATCTCCCTCGCCAATATATCAAATATGCAATCAATTTCTTTTGAACACATATTATTTTTCTATCCTCATGCAAGAGTCACTTGGTTTATCAGTAATTGTGGCTACATTCCTCAAGCTTCCGTTTTTGTCTCCTTTATTAGGTGGTGGCATGATATATTTAAAGAGTTTAATAACATAGACGGAAGCAATCTATTGGCTGAAATAACTATATTATATTGGAACATTTAAAAATTTAAATGGATCAATCGATGTCCCCATCATACTTTCAAAAAGGCACGAACTCTTTTGCAAACCATGGGAGTTGTCTCAAATTTGCAGAAATCTACTGCTCAAATTTGTAGCAATAGAACTTCGACGCCCACAAGTTAGAGCCCTCCTCTTCCAAAATGGGTCAAATCCAACTCTGATGTAGCATGAAAGAATCATTTTCCAACTTAATGAAGTCGTGAACAATGAAATGAAATTTGCAGAAAATGGAAAGTTGTTATTCATTATGCTAATACCATCCTTATATACAAGCTTAAGAAAAAGATAAGACCAACAATAGTTACAACCTACTAATAAATTCCATAACGGAATCAACAACTGACTAACAATAATTAAATACAATTAACTTCTTGATGTAATTACTAAGCTCGACTTGAACATATACTGAGTTGAGCTGAGAAGCTGAGCTACTGGCATGGTTGAACTGAAGTTGGAGCTTGGTAACAAAGAAGCTTGGCTGTATTAACCCCCCTCAAGTTGCAACATACAAATTTTGTATGCAAAGCTTGGAGATAGCGTGCTGGAAATCAATCTCTATGTGTTGAGTGGATTCATGAAAGACAAGATTTTGAGCTATGTGAATAGGAGATTGATTATCACAAAAAATAAGAGTACGGGAAGATGAGAAATGTGCAAATCTTTCAATAAATAAAGCAACGATTGAAGCTCACAACAAGGATTTGCCATTATATGATTCTCAGCTTCAAAGGAGGATTGAGACACAGTATGTTGCTTCTTGGATTTCTAAGACACCAAGGAGTTGCTAAGAAATTTACAATAACCACTAACAGGCTTCCTGGTGTTGATACATGCTGCCTAATCAGAGTCAGCAAAGTTTTCAAATGAAAAGAACTAGTAGATGAAAATAATAAACCCTACCTAAGAGCTTACTTCAAATATCGAAGGACACGATGGGTTGCTTGCATGTGGTTAACAGTGGGACAATCCAAGAATTGAGCAAGTTATTGAATTGCAAAGGTTAAGTCGGGCCTCGTGTTACACAAATACAATAATTTCCCAATAAGTCTTTGGTAACTAGTAAAATCAAGATATGAGGTATTATCTATTTTAGAAAACTTAGTAGTAGAAGATAAAAGGTGTTGTAATTGGTTTAGAAGAAAGAAAACTTGTGTCATTAAGAAGATCTAAGGCATACTTCTTTTGAGACAAGTTAATCCCTTCCTTAGATCGAGTAACCTCCAATCTGAGAAAGTACTTGAGCTCTTCAAGATCTTTGATTTTGAATTGCTCATGCAAATAGGATTTAATCTCAGAAATCAATTAAGCATTATCAGTAGCCAATATTATGTCATCAACATAAACCAACAAAATAATGAAGGATGAGGCACAAGTTATGGTAAACATAGAACTATCCGAAAAATGTATCTTTGACCAAGGAGAGTTAAGGTGAGTTTGGCATACCACTGCCTACTTGCTTGCTTAAGGCCATATAAAGACTTAGTGAGCTTGCAAACTGCATTAGGCTTTGCTGAATGAAAACTAGGTGCAAGTTGCATGTACACCTCTTCATGCAAATCTCCATGGAGAAATGCATTATTGATATCAAGTTGTTGCAAGTGCTAACCTTTGATTGCTACAAGGGCCAAAAGGGTTTGAATTGTCACCATCTTAGCCACAGGTGAAAAAGTGCCTAAATAATCTAGACCATGTTGTAGAGTATACCCTTCGGTGACAAACCTTGTTTTACATCGTTCAACACTCTCATCTGCTTTGTATTTAACCTTGTAAACCCATTTACAACCAATAGGTTGTTTCCTAGGTGGCAAGGCAGTAATCTCTCATGTATGATTAGTTTGGAAAGCTTACATCTCATCCATGGCTTCCTTCCAACAATCATATTTGATAGCTTCAGTATAAGACCAAAGTTTAAGGATATGATGAATAGCAGGGGAAAAAACTTGACATTTAGGACTAAAGGAATGAAAAGAAAATACCTTGTCAATGGTGTGAGAAGTAGAAATAGCATCAAAATAAGAAAGGGAAGGTAAAGGTTGGTATTGGTAATCCTACATATATGCAGGTTGCTTAAGACTACAGATGAAGTGTCTAGATGGTGGAGGTGAGGAAGGTGGTTATTGTGGGGAAGGTGGATGGTGTGAAGAAGTTGGTTGAGGTGAGGAAATAAGGTATTGTGGTGAAGTTGGTGGTATAAAGAAGAAGAAAGAGGAACAAAATAGGGAAAGAACATTAGAACTAGAAGGAAAAATGTTGTCACAAATAGAAAATAGGTTTAATGAAGTAGGAAGGACAAAAGAATCAGTGGATGTAGCACACTGATAAGGAAAAACATGTTCATAAAAAACTACATCTCAAGAGATAAAGATTTAGTGAGTAAGCAAATTATACAACTTAAATCCCTTAGTATGAGGAGGGAACCCGAGGAAAATACATTTGGAGGCTCGAACATCAAACTTGGTTCTGTGCTCTGGGATGGTGGAAGCATAACAAAGTCATCTAAATGCCGTAAGAGAATTGAGATCATGTTTGGGATTATGAAAAAGCTCATAAGGAGTTTGGTTAGAAAAAAGTGGAGAAGGAGATCTGTTAATCACATACACTACATGGACGACATAATCAACCCAAAATTTCAGAGGCAAAAAAGCTTAGAAATGAAAAGCCCTTGCCACATTAAGGATATACTGATGTTTCTACTCTACGACACTATTTTTTTGGGAAGTGTAAAAACAATCGGTTTGATGAACAATGCCTAAGGAAGCATAATACTCAAGTATATGAAACTCCAATCCATTATCACTTCAAATACATTTTAACTCTGAGGAGAAATTATGTCTCAGCAAAAGTAACAAAATTTTTAAATTGCGTTACTTTTGCAAAACTTAAAAATTTTATTTGAGCAAATGCACCCATGTATATCTACTATAGTCATCAATAATAGTGAGGAAATATTTATGGCCACGAATAGAGATAGTGGAAATTGGGCCCCAAATGTCAATATGAATCATCTCAAAAATTTTATTAGAACAAAAATGACTTACAGGGAAAGGTAACTTTCTTTGTTTAGCATAATGACAAAACATCACAACTAAGATGAATAGGAAGAGAGATGGTAGGGTTAATGTGTTAAAGAAGTTTAAGTCTAGGAGTAGATAGGTGGCCTAGCCTAGAATGCCAAAGATGACTTTTATTTATTATAGTAACAAACACCTGGGGAGAGACATGTGACTTAATTGAATTAACACAAATAGAAGAAGGAAAATAATGATTTGTGAGGTGCAAAGACAATTGATAGAGACCATTGATCTTCTCAACTAAACCAATCATCTTCTAACTTTACTAGCAGAGATGAGATTAGTTTACTAGCAGAGATGCAAAAATGAGTTTGAGAGGTTGTTTACTAGCAAAGATAAGATTAAATGAAAATTAAGGAACAAATAAAACATCATGAATAGTAAAAGAAAAAGTAAGCTCAATGACCCTTACATGAGTGGTAAGAACTTTAGAACAAAGACAACTTGAACCTGGTAAAAGCTTTTGAACAATTGGAAGCCACAGGTAATATGATCTATAGCTCCAATATCAAGAATCCAATCAAAAGAATAGTGTTTTTGAACTAAAGCATTAATATAGTAATGTATAATTGAAGTGTCAAATGGTGGCACAAAGTTGCTGGAAAAAGTATTGATACGAGTCGAAGCTTGGCCATTCTTAATGGAGAGTTGTTGCAACAAATTAACTAACTAAGAATATTGTTCCATAGTGATGGGGAGAGCATTAAGCGTAGGATCTGGAGAAGGATGGTTGAGAATAGGTTGATTGAGTTGAACTTGATGATTGGACTGAGATGAAATGAGACAGTGAGCATCAACTAAAAAATGAAATCATGAGTAAGTTTCAATTGGTTGGCAATATGAGCAACAAATCGAGTCCTTGGCTTGTATCCAGATGGATAGCCATGCTTTTTTTATAGCAAACATCTATGATATGTCCTATATATCCAAAAACAGTGCGCCTAGAATTGCTTCTTCTTATACCCCTAGTAGGAGAAAAATGAGAGCTAGAGGATTGTGTACCCATGTGTGCATTGAATCTTCTTGGTGGATTTGAATTAGTAGTGTAATTTACATAGGAATCATTGGAACTGACTTATCCATAAAAAAAATGTAGGTTCAATAATTCTAGTAGGGGGGAAGATCTTAACTGCCTTTTGTGTTGTAAAACTAAAGCAGATACTTTGTTAATTGAAGGCAGGGGATCAAACAACATTATTTAAGAACAAACAGTATGGAAACCTTCATTTAAGCCCCCTGAGAAATCTAATCACATAATCACCTTGTTAATAGCCTTTAACTACATCCAAAGCACCACAACTACACTTAGGATTATAAGGACAAAGAGGAATAGGCCTAAGATTTGTAAGTTCATCCCACAACACCTTCAATTATGTATAATACTTAGTAACTGAGAGACTTTTTTGCTGGAAGGCATAAATGTCTTCTCATAGTTCTGCTATGTGAACAGCATCACCTGTGAGAACTAATCTTTAAGATCATTCCAAACATTTATCGCAACATCTAACCAAATCACACTCTTCTTGATAGAAGGAGAAACTGTTTGTAAAAGCCAAGATTGAACCATGGTGTTGCAACGTTCCCATGATTGAAAATCCTCATCATCATCAGCTGGAATCTTAATGCTTTCGTCCATAAACTTTAATTTATTTTTCCACTGCAAGGCCATTCTCATGGCTCGTGCCTATGAGTGATAGTTTGACTTGGATAGAACTAGTATTACAAGCACCAAAGAATGATTCTCATTAGGATGGAGAAAATACGGACTGATAGGATCTTCAAATTTAGGTTTACTGGACGAAACTTGAGCCATTTAGCAAAAAAAAAAAAAATTGCCAAAGAAATTGCAGTAGAACTTAACTACAAATGCAAAAGAGGGACTCGCGATAAAAAAAGGATTCAAATGATATATAAAAAAAAAACTTCAGATTTCTACTAGAATTTGGAATGGGTAAAGGTTGTTTGATAGCTAAGAAAGTAAAAGAAAATGAAAAAAAAAAAAAAATTGGAAAAACTTTGCTCTGATACCATAATGAATTCGTCAACAACGAAATGAAATTTGCAGAAAATGGTACGATTATAGTTATAAGAAGGAATAATAATAAGGATGTATTAGTAGCTAGAAAAACTAAAAGTCATCTATAATTCTGTACTGAAAGGTGAAACACTAGCACTCAAAGAAACCATTATAGTAGAAGACCTGTTAGGCTTTTGTAATACTAATTTTAAGTTTTATTCGGCTTCACTATGGGATATAGTAAAATTTCCTTTGAATATTAACTAGGAGTTGGAACTATGGATAGTTGAGATTCATAAGAAATTAATATATTTTTTAATTATAACCTTACTCTTTTTGGTAGATTAATGAACAAATGTGCTGATTGTATAGCCAAACTACAGGATAGAAGGTTCTTCATCTAACTGGGTAATTAACCTCCTTGTTCCTTACTTTTTTTTTTTATATGTTGATGTTGGTGGATCTCTTTCTTAATGAATTTATATGTTTTTTTATCAAAAAATTAATTGAGATTTTCTTTTTTATATCAAAATAAAATTAACTAAGATTCTTTTTTTCAAAAGTGTTAATGTTAGTCCTTTGAAATGATGAGCAAGTAGACGGTTTTTTTTTGTCGTCTTAAGATATTTGTTATATTATATTTGAAATAAATGAATTCTATATTTTTTGTTGTAAATTTATATTTTGTGTGTATGATATAAATGAAATTTTATTTCATTAAATCATTTGAATTGGTTATAATTAAACCATATTCTATCAAATTTGATAGAATTTGCAAATAAATTCTAAAGTTGTAAAAATTTTTCATTATGACAAAAAACATCTTTAATTAAAACATTTTTTTTATTTTATTTTCTCATTTTCTTCTTAATTTTCTCACTGTTTCCTCTTTTTCTTCCTTCTCTTTCTATTCTCTCCCTTTTTTTCTTTTTATTTTTTTGTATTTGTAAAAAACTTAAAAAATAAGACTAACATTTTTCATAAATAAAATATTGTATTAAATTTTATATTTAAATCAAATACAAAATTCATTTTATTTGAAATCAATTCTATTTACATTTTAAAGTATATTAAATATAAAAATTCATTTACAAATAAAATAAATTTAAAATTAAAATTAAAATTAAACCAAACACTCTATTATAAAATTTCATTTCACTCTATATTTTCTGTTTTATGCACAAAACACCTATCTCAATGTGTCAAGCTAGCAATTATGCAAAGACAACATGTTATAAATAGTTTTTATTGGGTACTGAGTCAGAAAGTGAGCAAAATGAAGATAAGGATGTTCTTAATGAAGAATTTATCTTTTTCAAACATTACTACCTATTTGGTTTCACCAAGAATCACGACCTAGGAAATTAAATTTTAAATTATGCTCTCGATCCCTAAAATCATTTCATTAGGCAAAATTAACCTATCTAATTATAAACATAAGATTTTTCCTTTTTCTTTCAACGTGGGATTTCATTACATAGCGACTTGACGTTGTTTAGCATTGGAGAAGAAAATAAACTTGCCATAGAAAAGGGAGGAGATATGATATTATGACACGGCAATTTTGACATTGCAACTGAATTTAAGGGTAAAATTAATAGAAATAATTCAAAGTTAATAATTATAATTGAATAGTTGTTTGGTATGAACTCAAAAATAAAAATTTAATTTAATTAATCTATTTGATAGTTATAATTATTAAATGATATTAAATGAATTTTATTTTGATAAGGAGAGTTTATTGATTTATTATGAAATATATATCATATTAATAAAAATATTTTAGTATATGTTGGCTAAACCCGTTAACCGATAATTTTAAGTTAAAAATTTTGATTTATTATTCTAATTGAACTAAACTTTTCAATAATAGATAAATAAGTTATCAAATAAGTTTTAAAAATAAGTGCTTAAAATTTTAATTTTAAGTGTTAAATTATATTATCAAACAACCCCTTACGTGTATATAAATTATATGAACTTATCATCTTCCTCTCTCTCCTTATTAACATTAATTCCCACCTTGTGGTGGCACCATTATTAGATTAACCACATTGTACCACCCAAACAAACACACACACACACACACACACACATATATATATATATATATATATATATATATATATATATATATATATAGTGAGATTCACATTTTATAAACGCTAGATTTATTAATCCATTAAATCTAAATGTATTGGCATATTGCAACAAGTGTGACTAAAAAAAAGACAAAATATATTTAATATTAGTAAAATAAAAAAAACCTTTTATATGTCAAAAAATTACTGTAGGCTTTTTTAATGAAATAAAACGAATTTTTAATATATTTCATATGCCAAACAATTTCATATTCAAGTTATTTCCAAAAGCCAAAGGAGCCTTGAACTAAGACTTTTTTTTTTTTTTTCATCTAGTTAAAAACTTGTGTTTGGTTTACTTGTTATTAATGTTTTTAAAATTGAAGTGATCGGTAAATTGATCACCTAATTAGTTTTTAGTTTAGCTAATCTGATCAATTTGATCAGTTCAATTTAATTAATTTAATAATAATAAAATTTAAAAATATTATTAAAATATCTTTAAAAAATATTAAAAAAATTTATGATGATTGAAATAAAATAATATTAGAAATCGGTTAAAAAAGAATCAAATCATTCACTATTTTCAGTTTTATTAATTCGACCAATTAGTCGTGTATGATTTTAAAATATTATTTGTTACTGATTGCTGGTAACTCATTACTATTAATATTAAATATTTAGTAAAATTATTATCTTTTATATATAATTATTGACGTATATATAAATTTTAAATAACTAAAACTCAATAATATATTTATTTTTTATTCATAAAATTAATTGATGAAAGTTTGTAAAAATACTTTTTTATGTTAGTAACTAATAGATTATTTAACACTATTTTATTATCATTCTGTAAATATATGTACCTTAAAAAATAAATAATTTTAGGAATGTATTGGAAAAATTTCCCAATTTACTTTTTGATTAATTTTATTAAATTATTTTTCTCAATTGATGAAGTTAAATGACAAAGAGTAAATTTCTTTTTACCTTTTATAAGAATTGTGTGAAAATAAGAGGGAGCAAAGGAAAGGGGAAAGTAAGAGTAAAATCATCAGAAATATACGTTTGGGGGGTACGAGAGATGAGAGGGATGCAAATAATTTCTGTTTTGGCCCGCTAAAATTTATCATCTTGGATTAAGCTAAAATTGGGTGAATTATTGTTTTGTTTAAGAAAATTTTATTATTTTATCTCTCGATTTTTGACTAGTTTATTCTTTTATTTGAAAAAATAAAATTTCTTCAATTTTTCATTTTATTAATAAAATATTTTTTGTTGGATTAAAATATTTTTTTATTAATTATGTTGGGCGTTATTATTAAAAAATATGATTTTAAGATAAAAAATAAAAATTATTTCTCTTAATTAATTATATATTTTTTCAATGTAAATTTTATAAGTAAAAAATTTAAATTTTAAAAAAATTTATCTTTTAAAGATATTATTGATAGTAATTTTTATCTTAAAATTTATATTTAAAAATTTATAATTATATATAAAAAAAAAATTTTTCTAAAAATTAAAATTTTCTAATAGAAATGCCAAACATAAAAGTGGGTCACAATCTTTTAATTAAATAAAATATCTTAAATACCCTAAAAAATCTCGTCTCTCTGCCTGTATCATTCCATCACCCACCATCTTATTCTCATATCCATCGTCATTTGATCTTTCCAGCCAAGGTATACTCACTACCCAACCCAACATCATAAGAACCCTTCAAAGAACCTCTGCAGATGTGGACGATAGACTGCTCACTTAGCGACTTGGCCGAGAATTGCAGCAAGAGCAGCTTGCGAATCAAGCTCCACCATAATTGTCATGTCAAATAAAAAACCTCAAGTGTAATGAAAACAATTGAATTTAGTGCTGACCCTTTATGGGTCTGAGTCGATCTAACTGATCCTTTTCCTGTTTTACTCCTGGCGAGTCACTGTCCTTTAATCAGTGTTTTCAATATTATTGGTCGGAGTCTCTTTCTACTGTTTTGGCAATTGCTAAGGAGTGATTGCAGTGAATCGGGGACAAACCCAACATTGAATGCTGGGGGATCAAAAGGATGAGTCAGATCTGTATATATCAAGGGATACTTATTCTCGCGATTAAGATATGCATGATCTTATAACGCGCACAGCAGGTCTCCAATGCACAGAGAATATGCTTCAATTGGAGATCGATTCGGAGAAAGCAGAGTTTCATCAAGAGAACGTTCTGGTTGGGAGACTTCTACACCAAAGGAATTTAGCAACTCGGGTCCTTAAAACACTAGTGCAAAAAACTTGTAGAATTCAATCAGAAGTGGAAGTCCAAAGGCATAAGCATATTTTTGTTTTTACTTTTTGTAACCGAGAAGAGAAGAAGTCAGTTTGGGAAGGCATGCTTTGGCTAATCTTTAAGGCGTTACTAGTTCTAGAAGAGTGGCCGGTGGATGGTCCTCTGGATGGGGTGGAGTTCTTAAGATCGCCCTTTTGGGTTGGAGTTCGCAACATCCCACCAGATCAAATTAATTTGAACAATGCCATCACCATAGGTAGCCTCTTTAAAGATTTCATAGCCATGGACAAAGGAGCACCATCCATGCAACATTATACCCATCTTAAAATCAAGGTATGGGTTGATCTAGAGCAACCCCTTCTTACTGGGTTTTGGAATAACAGAGATTTCACAGGCTCTTCTAGTACCGCACCTCCCCAAAAGCAATAATTGGGTGGCCTTTTAGTATCAGGGGTTGCCGGAGTTCTCTTTTTTGTGTGGCCGTATTTGTCATGTCTTACGCATATGATCGTTTCAAGATGAACAACAATGTCAGAAGACCCTACCTTCTGGGAATTTCAGTTATGGTACATAGCTTAGAAGTTTGGTGAATTCAAATTATCCTAAACAGTCAAATTCTCAATCTGTTTCTCGCGAATCGGGAGATGGCGAACATAACCAAGATGAGTCTTCAGAGGGTATTAAAATTGTTCACAATGCTGGGTTAAGAACGAGTCCAACCAATCGCAACTCATTACTCAGAGGTCAAAATCATGAAACGGGGGCATCCGAGTCTGGAATAGAAGATTCTAGTACGCCACAATCAAGTGACATGACAGCTGTGCGGCGAGACACTAATATTACTCTTTGCCCTGTCAATTTGTCCTTTGCGCGAAGGAAGGGAGAATTCTTGACATGAAGACGTAGCCAGCAAGGTGAAGATGAGTAATAATTCTAGCATGGGCCCAATTGATTGGGTTTCTAAGTCGAGGCCTGTTATTAAAGCGAAACCGAGACTACCGCTAGTCTCATGTTTACGCCCATCATTTCTAAAGATATGGGCCTAGAAGCAAAATAAACCCAATCTTTTAAAAATATGAACAGACCTGTGGAACAGTTAGATGGGCTGGTGTCTCTAATTAAATGGGCTGTTAAAGAAGATATAGAAATGGGCGAATTAGTTTCAGAGTTAATGTAGAATTCTGAAGAGGGTGAGAAATCCATCACTGTTGGGATATTCGAAAAAACGCAAATTGAAACAGCTTGTTAGGACGGCAAAAAGGATGCGGATCGAAGAAATAGAAGGTGAGGAACTAATTCATTTACGGTTTCCTGATTCGGTTGAAGGTACGTTGGTAAGCAATTGATCTGAAAATGAGTTTTCTCCTCTGTTTTCAAAATATGATGGTGTTGGCCATGACGACCATAACTTGGAACTGTCAAGGTTTGGGACGTTTCTTGACAGTCCAACACCTTAACAGTATGTTTGAATGAAGTATTTATAATGGAATGAAAAGGTTATTAATAGAATGGAATGAATTGGTTTGATTTGGAAAGGAAGTGTTAAATTATATTTATGTTTGGAATGATAAGAATGAAAATGAATGGTTTGAAATTAATTTTATTTGTTTACACTGAAATTGAATGAAAGGTTAACTTAAAATTGATAAAAATACCCTTATACATGCAAATATAATTTTCTTTTATTTTTTCATTTATCAAAATTTTAATATTAAAATAGAAATTTATTATTATTATTCAAAAATTATATTTTATTTTTATTCACAAAAAAGTGAACAATTAATTTTTTATAATTTTTATGTTGTGGATTCGGAAAAGAAGACAAAATGATCTTAAATTAACTGCAAATATGTAATTTTGATGTCTAATTTTTTCAAATCTATGCAAACACTCCAATTTACATTTTAATAGTTTGGAAGGGTTTGGGGGGTTTACCAAACCGTTTTAAACCCTTTCATTCCATTTCATTCTCTTCAACCCGAATATAAAATTTTTTTCTAAAACAATCCAATCCATTTTATTCCATTATAAACACTCTATCCAAACATAGGGTAAGAGCTTAATTCAAGCTCAACGTCCCATTTTGCTCTTTCTATCTGCAACGAAGGTGATTCGCCATGGTTACTAATTGGAGATTTTAATGCATTGGATAGTAATCAGGACAAGGTAAGAGGGAGATTGGTTCCATAATCACAATTGGATATTTTTCGCAATTGGATTGAGCAAAATTCTCTCATTGAGCTAAAATTTGTGGGTCTACAGTTCACTTGGTCAAATAATAGGGAGGGATCAGATTTAGTCATGCAACGAATTGACAGAGGGTTTATGAATTTACCATGGTATGATCTATTCCGTAATGCTTTTATCAGACATGGCAACTTATGTGGCTCAGATCATAGGCCATTAATTCTTAGTTTGATGGGCTATGTGGTTAAACCAAGGAGGAGATTCAGATTCGAAAATAAGTGGCTGAGTGAAGACAACTATGGAAATGTTGTGCGTCATGCTTAGGAGGGGCAAATTCAAGGGTCACGTCAATTTAAATTGGTCAGAAAGCTCAAGGAATGCAGTCTGAATCTAAGGAAATAAAACCATTTGGAAATTAGGAATACCAGATACAAGATAAATGGCATTCTATCTAAATTGCAAGACCTTCACACTCATGTTAATCTAACTATAGAGGAAGAACGGATGTTGGTCAACCAACTAGCAAATTTATGGAGAAAATAAGAGAAATACTGGCAACAGAGATCATGTGTATCTTGGCTTAGTGAAGGCAATCAGAATATAGCATTTTTCCATGCCACCACCATCAAAAGGAGACAAGCTAATCAAATCTGTTCTCTCAAACCCCCTGATGGTTGGATTATTAAACCTGAAGACACTGAGGTACATATCCTTTCTTATTTTAAGCATCTCTATACGTCTGTTAGGCTTCATGATAGCAGTGACATTCTTAATTGCATTGTTAGAGGTGTAAGTGAGGAAATGAATGAAAAATTTCTTAAACGTATAACAATGGATGAAGTCAGGGAGGCTGTGTTATTGGGAAACTCAAGGTCCCTGGGCCCGATGGTTTTCTGGCTACTTTCTGTCATCATTTATGGGTTATTGTTAAGGAGGATATCTATAAAGTTGTATTTAGTTTCTTTACGACTAAATTTCTCCTCAAACAAATGAATCAGACCTACATTTTTTTAATTCCTAAGATTCCCCTTCCTGAATCTATTGATCATTACAAACCAATAGGGCTTTGTAATGTAAATTATAAGATCATTGCAAAAATCATTGCTAATTGTTTAAAGCCCTATTTGCCTCAATTTATTGATCCTTCACAATCAGCGTTTGTCTATAGGCGACACATTCAAGATAATGTTTTAATCGCCCATGAGTTCATGCATGCTTTGAAAAAACCTAGCTCTAATAAGAAAGCTAAAATGGGGATTAACTTAGATATATCTAAAGCATATGACAGGGTTGATTGGTTTTTTATCGAGCTTGTCTTGCAAAAAATGGGTTTCCATCCTGAATTTATTCAACTTATTTAACAGTGTGTTACAACTGTCTTTTGCCATTTCTTTCAATGGTGGTGGGGTATTAGGCAAGGGGATCCTTTATCCCCTTATTTATTTTTGGTTTGCAGATAGCACTCTACTTTGCCTTCAAGCTTCTCATCAACAAGCTCAAGATGTTAAAAATATGCTTATTAAGTTTCAGAAGGAGTCTAGACAATTGTTTAACTTTGACAAATGTGGTATCTATTTTGGCAAGTCTATTGCCCCTGATATTAAAGATTCAATTTTGGCCACATTGACTATGAAAGAGATGAAAAGTGGGGATAAATATTTGGGAATCCCTTATAGGGTTTTAGAAAAGTACATACCTTCCAATACATTTTGGAAAGAATGAGAAGGAAAGTAAGTAATTGGAGCCTCTTTTTTTTTTTTTTATCTGCTAGTGGAATTAAAGCTGTATTGAGTGCAATTCCAGCTTACATCATGTCGTCAGTTCTTTTACCTAAAACCATTTGTAGTAAATTAAATTCAATGTTGGCCAGATTTTGGAGATCACGGAATCTGGATTCTAGACAAATGTGTTTAGATAAGGGGGGGGGGGGGGGTCACTTGGTTTCAGGAGTTTTTATGAATTTAATTTCGCTCTCTTAGCCCAACAAGTGTGGAAGCTTGTAACGGAGCCAGACTCACTTTGGGCAAAGATTATGAAGGGACTTTACTTTCCAAATGAGACCTTCTAGAATGCTAAAATCAAGCATAACTTCTCTTGGGGTTCGAGGAGCTTGTTGGCAGCAAGGCCAGTCCTTATTAAGGGAGCTTTAAATAAGATTAAGTATGGCAGATCCTCATATATTTTGGACCATCCTGGGCTTCCAACATTAGCAGATTTTACCTTGTCTACACATAGACCTACTAATTGTCAAATTTATAGAGTTTGTGATCTTATTCATCAGGGTGAATGGAATGTATCATTAATTGTTTCTCAAATTTCAGTTAATGCAGTTTCTATTATATTGGCAACGCCTATAAGTTGTGACAACCTTGTTGAAAAATGGATCTGGTTTCCCTCCAACTCTGGTAAGCTTTCGATCAAATCAATCTATTATTTGATGAAAAAGAGTAGTCTGCGTGATTATTTTGTAGTATCATCATCTGAATCCATTTCAAATTTTGCTCGATATTTTGGAAATTTTTATGGAATTTATCTCTTCCTCCTAAACTTAAGCTATTTTTATGAAGGCTTTAAGGAATTCTCTTCCAGCTGGTGAGGTTCTTCACCATAGCAGGATTAACTCCTTTCACATCTGTCCTTTTTGCTGGCAAGTGATGGAAACTGCAGAGCATTTTATTTATTGATGCTCAATTACGAAAAGCATATGGTTTGCCAACTTATTAAACTATGTACCCTCAGCCCGAATTATATTTCTTTCTCAGCTTAGTGGACAAATTTAGTCCAATCCTAGCAGCTTAAGCCTTCACACTTTCTGTGGACTAGGATTAGTTTTTTGCTTTGGGCTATTTGGCTGGCTAGAAACAATATCACGAGAGCTGGTCTAGATCCTGTGGCTATAGCTAGACATGGTGATACTATGGTGGAGGAATATATTGGAGCTTGTCAGACTGCTGAAGTATCCCAGAATGTTAATCCCCATTCCAGGGCATTTGAAGTTAATGTTGATGCAAATATTAAGCATGCTATTTTTCTGCATGCAGATTTTGAGCCGGACAGGAAATTAGTAGTGGCAGTGTTGGTTACTGATAGGAACAAGCGAATAATAGATGGTTTGACATGTTTTAAAGTCGCTTCTTCCATCAGACAAGCTCAGGCTCAAGCGGTGCTTTTGGCAGTTAACCTTGCTTCCTAAATTTTATATTATATATTGTATTATATATAAATAATTATCACTTAGTTAAATTGTTACTATAACTTTTTGGAGGACTTACCCTAGGATATTTCATGTTTATTAACTCAGGCATAGGCGAGACTTTTCCAATTTCATTTTGTGAATGTTAGGTTTATACCTAAAGAACAAAACAAACCTGCTAAATGGCTTATAAACAATCTTATCATTTGAAGTCTCCCTTTTGCATGGGTTTCCAATCCTGCAAAGGATTTTGTACATATGTTATCTTGTAATCTTTGGTTTCTGTAATGAATTTCTTTGGTTGTCCCCCCCCCCAAAAAAAAAAAAAGAGCCCTTCAAAGCTAACAAAAATATCACAAATCATAACACCAACTAACAACTATACAAAACTTAAATGCTTGTACATTCAAATTCTATATCACCTCTAAATCTTCCATTTTCCATAACTATTGGTATGAACAATCTAAAATTTTCTAACATAAAAGCCATGAACAATATGAAATTAAAATATCAACAATATTTTAACATTAACTAAAAATTCAAAAAATCATAATGTGTTAATATATTCTCATTATTATTATTTTCAACAAAAATAAAAATAAAACAGAATATTTTAAGATATTTTAGGACATGATGTGTATTAGTGAAAAAGAGAGAGATTGATCTTAAATTCAAAAAGAGTTCTAAAATTTTATTGATATTCTCAGGTTCTCAATCATCTCTAATTTGAATGGTGGCGATGTAGAGTCAAGGAACATTTTAGAACTTAGATTGACGTAGTTTATGATTGAGGTGATGGATAATAAGGATGTGAAGGAGAGTAATATGTTATAATACAAGTATTTTTGAAGAATAAATAGGATTTTTTTAGTTATCAACAATACATATTCTTATGAAATTGAAGGGCAAATTTCACTTGTTGTCCCTCAATTTATAATTAATGCAAATAAATATCTCTAAACGTTAAAAATTCACTTAAAAATCTCTCAATTAGGAATCTTTTACCTAAAAAATGATGTGCACTGGAAGTGAAATTTTTTAATGTTATTTAAGATATGTGGCCACGTTTGTTCATCTTCCACCTAATCTTTTCTCTCTCCACGATTGTCTTCACATGCCCTTCAACAGTCAATCCTCCTTAGAAACAAAAAACACAAAAGCGCACCAACCAAAATTCTCTTTTCTATCCCAAAAGAAAACAATTTTCAGTTTAAACCTCTATCTTCGAAAGAGTAAAATGGGGCCACCATTAATCTCAGCTATTGATTGTTTTGGACCACCATAATTAATAACGTTTATAGAAACACCAAGTTAGCTTTGATAGGCCATTTGATTTCTTAATTATGCATGGTGGGGTTAGAAATTGTAGATAATTTGATAATTGGAAAGGTGATTTTTGTTTGTATGTGAGTAATGTAGTACAGGTCTTAGTTTTTTAATGAGTTATCTTGCATGTAGTGAGTTAGGGTTATGAAATGGCTTTTGCTCGAAATGTGGGTTTGTTGTATATGGGGTTAGGGTTATGGAATAGTTATATGTTCCTATTACTGATATTTGAATATTGGCATTGATTTTGGGTATAACTTATGTATATATGTATTTTATTTTTTATTTGCAGGAAGTAGTAATGATGAATATTTCACACTTTGTGTTCATTATGATGGTATAATGGGAAAATGGTCATACATTGATGGAAATGAACATTACTTTGAGTGTTATCCTGATAGAATATCCATGGTTAGGTTAGACACAATGTTTACTAAGTATCTACAATTAGATGGGCATATTCAGTACTTTTGGAGGATGTTAGGTCAAGAATATAAGAGTGGGCTAAAGTTATTGGCTAAAGATAATGATGTCTATGAATTAATTTATATGGAGTTGAAGCTAAGGAAATAGATTTATATATGAAACACCTAAGTAAGGATGAATTAATAAATGTAATATCACCACCAAAAAAGAAAAAAAAAAGAGTTATTATTGAAGATTATAGTTGATATGTCTGAAAATGAAGAGGTAGCTGGAAATGAAAGAGGAAGTAACTTAAGAAATGTTAGTAGAAAACTTGAAGTAGTTAGGAGTCTTAGATTACTTGGTTCGCCAAGTATTGATAATGATGTGTATATTAAGACTGAGGAGAATGTATATGTTGATAATGGGAAGGATGGTGGTGGTCTACATGAAACTGCTGCTACAAATGTGGATAGCATTATTGATAATAAGGAGAATGTGTATGTTGATTGTGGGGAGGGTGATGCTGATCCAATTTAAACTATTGATGCAAATGTTAATATTGAGAATAATAAACAGGATGACAATGTATTTGAGGACCCTGACTGATATTCTGGATGAAGATGGGGATTTAGCTATTGTCATAAATGCATGCCAACAATCTAAAGGCAGACCTGTAGGAATAAGAGAAAAGGTTATAGCAAAAAGAATAGGTCTTTATTTGGGTAATGCAACGAATGAGGATGGTAAAGTTGAATATGATGACTCTGAGTATCTACCTTGAGATGAATTATTTAGTGGTGAGGAGAGTGATACAGATGAAGAGGAGGGAAGAATGAGGTATCTAGAATTCAATGCTGAAAATGACATGTCTGACCTAACATTTAAAGTTGGAATGTTATTTAAGAACAAAAAAGAGTTTATTGAAACATGTATACATTATGGAATTAAGAATAGGTTTCACTTATAGTTTCCTAAAGATGATTTGGTTAGATGTAGGTGTGTTTGTTACAAAAAATGTGGTTGGGTAGTCTTTGTAATCAAGCAACATATGAATGATCCTACTTTCCAAGTAAAGACTGCAAAGTTAGAACATAGTTACGCAAAAGTGTTTACTAATTTCCATATAACAACAAAGTGGATAACTAAGAGATTCTTAGAAGATTTTTGGTCTAAGTCTGGTTAGACTATCAATTGCATTATAGATAGAGTGGGCAGAGAGTTAGGGTACACCATTAGGAGGATGAAAGCTATAAGGGCTAGGGATTTGGCTTTGAAGAAAATTAATGGGGATGTATATCAATATAACAGACTTATTGAGTATAAACTTGAGTTAGAAATAACCAATAAAGGTACAACAGTTGAATTTCAAAGTGATGGCAATGAATTCAAAGGGATGTATGTTTGCTTAGGGCCTCTGAAGTGTGCATTTAAGGCAAGATGTAGAGCCATAATATTCATAGATGGATGTTGGTTTAAAGGCACATATGAAGGCCAAGGAAGACTATGTATGGTTTTTTAGTATATTAAAATAGGATCTTGAATTCTACAATAGCTATAGTTGGGTCTTCATAAGTGATAGGTAAAAGGTATTTCAATTACACCTCTCTCTTTCTCTCTCTCTCTCTCTCTCTCTCTATATATATATATATATATATATATATATTTGTTATGTGTCAATTACACTAAAATATGTCTTATCCTTTGGTATGTACGGCCTTGAAAAGAAAACTTGTGCATATAGGAGGTGGCAATTGATAGGAATTTCATGTAGTCATGTTGTGGCTTACATTGTGGGTAATAATGAAGAACTAGAAGCCTATATGTTTGACTGGTACTATGTTGCAACATACATGTTTACAGTCATGTGATCAACCTAATCAACGGGCATGAGTTATGGCTAATAGCTCAAAGAAGCATTAAATTCATCGCTCTTACACTAGTGAAAGTGCGAAGGGATTGAAAGAAGATTGCTAAGAGAAAAGAAGCTGAAGAACTTGAAAGGGCAACGACAACAGTTAAGGCCAAGCTTTCAAAAAAAGGGAAGAAAGTGACTTGCTCCATTTGCAAGCAAAGTGGTTGTAATGTTGCAAGTCATGGTAAAGGAGCACAAGTGATTGGTAATTTTTCTTGTGTCTTAACCTATATTTTTTTCTTTGTTATTTAATAAGATTTGTTTTGTTATATGTTTGCCCCATTTTTTTTACCATGTTGTGACATGTTTGATATCTTTACTCTATCACATTTTTTACATACAATATAGGGTACTAGTCAGTTAAGCAATATGGGAGCAAGACAAGCAAACAATGCAATAGCAAGCAAAGCAAGCAATGCAGGGCCAAGCCAATCAATGCCAAGCTAAGCTACCCAACCAACAAAGCCAACCATCAATAGTGACTAATTCTTCACAACCCATAATATCAGCTAGCAGGGGTCTCAAAAGGATTGCTACAAATGCTAGAAAACCAACCTAAGGAGTGAGGGTTGTCCCAGGCAAATATAAAGACTAATTAGTTTCTTATCATTGAGTTTGTCGAGTTATTATGTATATTTTTTTAGTTAGTCTTCATAGAAACATTGTCCATTGCCAAATATATGTATATGTTGGATTGTAATACATTGTCCTTAAGGCAATTCAATATTTTGATTGTTCAATCTATATGAAACAGTTAGTATTTTGATCAATGAACAGATTTGCCAGTGTTTTTTTAATGATTTGTTCTTTTCTAATTTAGGATTCAATCATACTTTGATATTCAATTATTTGATATTGAAACACAAGGTGAACTCACCTTCTATTATTGTTATCCTTGCCCTTATTTTATTTCATTTTTCAATCCACATTTTATTTTACAAATCACATAAATAACATATAGTAATGCACAATTCATACTTCAAAATGCACATAATAAGTTTTCATTAATTTAATTAAAATTTACATCATCAACTCTTTTTTTACTAAATAACATTGCCTACATTCTCCTTTTACATAATTTTACACCTAACAACTAAAATGACCGGAATAAATAGCATTATCTAAGTCCACCAACTCACCATAATTTCCTTTTTGTTCTCATAAACCTTTTTCTCCATTTCCTGAAGTCTTTTCTCATTCTCCATTCTCTCTATCTTTCTTAGCAGACTAAGTATGATTTGATTAGCATGTGGGACAAACCTTTGATCAACCCCCTCAAAGAAATCACAATGTTTTATCTTTGTCTGATAACATAAATATATTAAAAAAAAAAACCCCCCAAATTAGAAACCTGCTTGCACTTCAAATCGAACACCCAAAATTTGAGATAAACAAATTGTATCGACCACACTTATCCCATAATACACACAACCCAAGAACCTCCTTATAGAGTTTCCATCACTCTACAAAGTCTTGACCACTAACTTTTCTCCATAATTGTAAATAGGATGGCCATTGAGTTCATTCGACCTAGGGCCATTGCTGGTATTATTGATAATAACATTTGGAGGAGCAGTAAGAGTAAGAGTAAGAGTAGGAGATGCAATTTCTGCTTTTTTTTCTTTGGAGAAGGAAGCTCGTTGTAAGATTCAAATTATGCAAAGATGAAGGAGCGAGAAAGATGGAATGATGATTTGGAGATGGAGTGAAGATGTGCTCTGCTTCTACTATTTGTAAACTGAGGGTGCGTGAATGACAAACTAGGAGAGAGAAGAAAAAGGTGGGGTAGATACAAATGTGGCCCCCGTGTCATTTAAAAAGTTTTTTTAAAAAAAAGTCGTTAGAGTCCACATCATTTTTCAAATAAAAGATTTTGAGCTGAGAGATTTTTAAATGAATTTTTAATGTTTAGAGATATTTACATGCATTAGTTATAAACTGAGAGTCAACGAGTGAAATTTATTCACGAAAATACTATATGGGAGATTTTAATTATTTCTCAAATGAGAAAAATGAACTAATAAAATAAGTAAAATCTTATAAATGAAATAATAATTTATTCTTTGTTGGTGGATTACATAATTTTTATATAAAGGAAAATATGAAGGTAAAAAATATCAATTTATTTACTTCATTATTATCAATATTAATTTTCTTCCCCCTCTTATTTATACCATTTCTCAAATCATTTGAGAAAAATTACAATTGGTTATCTTGTTTTTTTTCATCTAGTCTAATCTTTTATTCAAATTAATTTCACTCATTGTTTTTCAATTTGTCACTTATGTTATAATATTTTTTTAGTATTTTAAGGGGTTATTTGATTCGAAAAATTATTTTGATATTAAAATGAGTGATTTTGATTTCTTATATTTGATTTGCTTAAAAATACATTAAAATTGAAATGAAGTTATCCAAATGGGAAAATCACCCATTTCCCCGCGAAATGAGATTCTCATTCTCATAAAAATCAAATCAAATAAATAATATTTGATAAATTTAATATATGACATATATAATATCAAAATTAGATATATAAAATGAATTATTAAACTAAATACTAAAAATAAAACAAAAATTTAAATAATAATATAAAATAAGAAATTTATAATTTATTAAAAATTTTTAATTAAAAATAAAATTTTATAATAATTTCATTTTTAACTATAGTATATTTTACATTTTATAATTCATAATAATAGTATATAAATTTTATACTTTGTGATTGATTTTAATAGAATAAAAAAGAGAGAATCAGTTTCAATTTTTTAAACGAAACAAACACTTATAAAAAATGGTGATTTTTTTTATTTGATTTTTATTCTAACTTCAGTTTCAAAATTTGAACAGAATATGGTCTAAAATATTTTAATTTAAATAATAAAATTAATCTTTAATTATATTTCATCTAATAACTAACCAAATTAAACAAATACTACTTCAATCCAATGTATCAAAACCACATAAACCCATATAATAAAAAATTACATTCCATTATCTATTTTACAGGTTTTCAATAAAATAGTGATTTTAAGATATTTAATTTCGATATTATATGGAAATATTGTATTTTTAGAAAAACTGAATTCTTAAAACAGTAGAATATACATTTAAGGGCGTTTGGTTGTGAAATTTGACATTTTTATTTGTAATCACTTTTTAAGAAAATAAATTTTTAGAGAAATAATTCAAGAATGTAAGATTTTTATATTTGGTGGGATATAAGATTTTTTGAAAATTCAAAATTCATGTACTTAGTTTATACATAGAAAAATTGAAAAAATTAATTTAAATTATTTATATCTCTAATGTAATTATATATTTATTTAATTAATTCATATAAAAATTGTATGCAATAAAATTTATCACAGTGATCAATCTAGTATAAAACATAAATATTCTAGCAAGTCAAAATAAGTATTCAAATATATAGTTATATGATAATAAAATTAATAAATAATAAAAGATTGTGATTTCCTATAGTTTAGTAATCATTAGATCTAAAATTAAATAATAGTCGATATCTTCAAATTTTGATGAATTGCTTAAGCATATATGTAACCTTCAATTCATTTATCAAATATATAAGTTTAGTCTAGCAAATAAAATCACACACACACACACACACACACACACACACACACACACACACACACACACACACACACACACACACA
>CATIWR010566669.1:0-11031 GCA_949677035.1 Omphalea diandra | reverse complement strand
AATCTTACTAATAAAACACCATAAGCATGCATACACATCAAACCCACCCCTACGCCCCCCCTCCCCTCGCTCCCACCACCCTGCCCCCCGCCGCCCCGCCCCCCCCCGGGCCCCCCCCCCCCCCCCCCCCCCATGACAGTTTAAATCAAAATTTGAATTAAATTGAATTTATTTAATTTAATTTAAATATAAATTTAGTTTGATTTATTTTTAAAAAATTTAATGAATTCAATTTGATTGAGTTTTTAATAAAAAATTTTTAATTAAATTGAACCAACTTGAATTTATTTAAAATCAAATTAGGACAGTTTAAATTTATATTAAATTAGACCAATATAATTTAAACTTATTTAAATTTTTTATGTATATTAAAATATGTATAAACATATTAAAAATATATTATTTATATTAAAATATTTAAAGTATATTATAAAAATTATTTTTTAGATCAAAAGATTTTAAAATTATTTTAAAAAAATTTGATTCAAATCGAATCAAACTATAATCAAATTGAATCAAGTTACATTAGTTTGATTTGATTTAGCTTATATTAAATTGATTCAATTTTATACGTATTTTTGAGAGTTTATTTTTTGATTTTATTTGATTTAACTAGTTCAATTCAATTTAAACCAATGCTCATTACTAGGGGGAGAAAATAGGGCAAATGAAAAAAAAATTAATTTTGAGTTTTTTAAACTATTTTCTTACTGCGCGATGAGCGAGAAATTTTTTTAACTCGTGATATGACATCTTTAAATACGCTCATATAATATTTAAAATTAAATAATTTTAAAATTAATTTCAAAATTAATAGATTTTTCAAAATCAATAATAAAAAATTAGTTCTAAAATTAATGAGTATTTAGAAATTAGTGGATTATAATACTATGTCGCTGTTCTTAAAGATGTCATATCACGGATTAAAGAAATTTTTTGAATTTAGACAGTAGAAAAACGCTATTTTTTTTATTTTTCCTTTCTTTTAAATATTTTTAAATTGATTGTCTTAACCTAAAAATTAAAAAAAAAAATACTATTTTTTAGATTTTTAATCCCAATTAGAGTTGATTGGACAAAAAAACAAAAAGACTTTTGTTTTAATTTAGATAAAAGCTTATCTCAAATAAATAAATAAATAAAAAGGTTAGGGGCCCAATTTGGCTTAAGGGGGAAAAAAAGCCAAAATAAAATTGTAAAAATGGAAAAAATTTGAAAGGCTTTGAACTTATCAAAAAGAAATATCCGAATTCAGTCAATTCACTGAGATATTTTTGTATCAGAAGGCCCTGCCCTGCATGCAGTTTCTCTGGTTTTGCTTTGTTCTGCCATTTTAATCTGTAATTGAAAGACAGTGACATGGGATTGGCCTCGGCCACAGCCACAGCCGCAGCATCCTTCTCATCCTCAATTCCCTCCGCTGCCATCACAAAGCCAACATCATCTCTCGTCCGTCGCCCTCACTTCCCTTCAACTTATTCGCCTCTGTTTCCTTCTTCTGTACGTTCGTTTTCCTTCTCTATGTTCAAATTTGCCTCTGGAATTCTTTAAATGCCTACATGTACACACTTTCCTTTTGTGGTTAATTGGGTTTGTCAGTTTGGATTTTGGGAATCTGAGCTAAATGTGTACTGTAGTATATAACTTGGATAATTCGTGCTTTAGTTTTTCAAGAGAAAATAATAGGGCTAACATGTAGAAGAAATAGAGGTAGTACAGATTGTGCTGGAATTCACTGTGAACGAAATGGTAGACTTTTCTATGGTTCAAAATCCATTTCTTGTATGAGGGCAAAAACTTAAATGGTAGGTATAGGACTTACTAGTAGAGCTAAATGAAAGAAAAGTATGACTCCAAGTTGGAGGAGTTGAATTACATAGTCCTTGTTTGGAATAAATCATGCGAAAGAAAAGAAAAGAAAAGAATTTTTTTTTTTATTAATAGAATTCATTCATTTTAGTAATAGAATACGTTTATTTGGATTAGATCTTAAATTTTTAGAATTATTAGTAGAATTCTTTAATTTTCTCATCAAATCATTTCTTTTTAAAAAGGAGAGAATTGAATTCTTTTAAATAAGGTCTCTTCAAACAATAGAATTATTAAAATAAAATTCAATTCATTTGAAATCTTTCAAAGTCTGAGTTCCCAAATAGCTCCCTATTGTTAGTGCAGTTGGTCATTTACTTGTACTTGTATAAAGTATACAAATTTTGACTATAAAGCTTCAGTTCTTGTTCAGAGAAAATGCAGTTTCAGTACTCAGAGATCATCTGAAGAGAATGTTGTCCATAGAGTTTCTTGTAACCTGTTGAAAGTTGAAGATGACGTAAATGATGAGACATGTGAGTTAGTCAGTGGACTAGAATTATCAATAGGGGAGGGTGCTGACACCATCCGTGCTTACCTCTTCAAGGCAGTGAAAAATAATAATGGAACTGGCATACTGCTCTTGTCTGATATTTTTGGGTTTGAAGATTCATCTACAAGAGACTTCGCTTATCGTGTTGCCTGTAATGGCTACAAGTATGTTTGTTTAATCCTTGAAATGATAATTGAACAACAATACTTATTCTATTGCCATGTTTCTAACACATTTATCTTATGATTTTTCTCTGCTTAACATAGGCAACTCTCATATCTCAGGTAGGGCAACCCCCACCCCACACATTTTTGGAAACTAAGGACATGAACATCTATTTCATTTTCTTTTTTTGAAATGCATTCCTTGCACTAAGTAATTCAATTGGGATGAATACAAATTCATTATATACAACATAGTTTTGGAGGAAAAGAAAAGATATTTTCAAGTGGGATGAATACAAATTCATTATATACAACATAGTTTTGGAGGAAAAGAAAAGATATTTTTTGATGAAGTGTCTTTGCATACTGCAAAAAAGGAACGATTTATAGAACATGGGCTAAGGAAAAAAAAAGAAAAAGAAAATGCAGATGAAAAGTCGGGTAGAAAAGAAACCTTGATCGTGTTTTTCGTTTTTCGTTTTTTTTTTTTTTTTTTTTGTCTTATTAACCAATACCTAACCTTTTTTGTGGCTTCATGAACAAATTAATTTGAATGTTCAATTACCACCTTTTCTCCTTTTATTTTCCTGGATTAATTTGATTGTCAAAGATTTGTATTCATTATTATTTATAATTTATACAGGCCGTAATCCTCTTACTTTCAAGAGTAACACTAAATTCTCAACTGTGGATTTTTCTTATGCGTTTTAGGATCTTTTATAATTAACTTTTTTTCTTATTTTATTGTTCAGGATGAAAGAATTATGAAACTAACTGAATGAATTTGATTTTTGTTTTCTAATTTGTTGGCGCTGCTTTATATATATATTGGTGTTGTCTTAATAGTGATGTTTGTGTCTTTGTTAATGATTCATAAATTTCTGATGGACTCTCAGAGCTTGCATAATTTCTTGTGTTTGTTAAACTAAACTGCAGCGTTCTAGTGCCTGACTTATTTCGTGGAGATCCATGGACAAAAGACCGGCCAAAGACTCTGCTTGAACAGTGGATAGCTAATCAAGAACCAAAGAGGGTGGCAAAGGACATTGAGTCAGCAGCAAAATGGATGGTTGATGAATTTTTAGCTGCAGGGATCTCAAAGAAACTTAGCATAATGGGGTTTTGCTTTGGAGGAGGCAAGGTGCTGGAGGTTCTCTCCAGAGACCAGGGAGCTTGTTTTGGCATTGGGGTCTCCTTCTATGGTACAAGAATTGATCCATCTATAGCTTCCAATGTAAAGGTTCCAGTATTGTTTATTTCTGGGGATAATGATCCTTTTTGCTCAGTCAATCTCTTGAAAGATATTGCTAACTGCATCGGTCAGGGATCAAAGGTAGTTATTTTCAGGGAAAGAGGTCATGGCTTTGCCCATCGGCCTAACTCACCTGAAGAAGATAGAGATGCAGAGGAGGCTTTTGTACTCATGAGAAATTGGCTGTATGATGGCTTGGTCATAGAAGACTGAATGCAGTTTCGATATGCTTACTGTGTATCTTCTTCTTGTTGATATCAGCTACATCTACTACTGCATAAGAGGGTGGGACTTTTAGGTAGTTATGGTGTTCCATTCTATCATTACATGTTTTGGCTGAATTCTAAAATGGTGAATTTAATAATGTCATAAAATTAATTAAAAAAACATTAAGGGGAAAAGTTGAGATGTGGCAACTGTTTTTTTTTTAAGTTATAATATATGTAATTTTTTGGACAAGTTTTTAAAAAAATTTAAACTATATAAGATAATATAAAGTACATACTTGAAAATTTTAATTAAAGATTAAAATAGTTACACAAATATTATATAAAATTTTAAATTATATTTGTAATATATTAATTATTTTATGATAATTTATGTTATTATTATAACAATTTTATAAAAAATAAAAATTATCAAAGTGATAATTTAAATAATATAGATAAATACAATTATCATACAGATAATTTAAAATTATACTACATACTTAAAGATAAATTTATTGCATTGAAAAAGTATTGTTGCTAATTTTCCTATTTTTATCACTATTTATTGTAGTAAAATTGTTAAATTTACATGTAAAATATTCATGTTGTATGCAAAAATTTGTATTGCTTTGAATAATATTTTTCATATTAAAAATTATTAAAATAGAGATTTTTTTGTACAATATTAATAAAATATTACCTATATTATTAGAAAATTTATTAAAAACTAGTATGTAAAATTCTAAACTATGTGTGTACTATATTAAATATATTATGAAAAGTTTTATCATATTTGTGTATAATTTTAAATTATCTAATGTGATAAGTTAAATTGTACACATTAATGAGATTGTTATCTAAGTATTTTAACAATAACACTAAATATTTAATGATAAATTACTTGTATTAAAAAATTATATCACCAATTATTGCTGTTAATACCGTTATTTTTATATGTAAAATTGTTAAATTTATGTGTAAAATATTTAATGTTCTTTATAAAGTTTGTATTATTTTAGATAATATTTTCATGTTAAAATTATCCAATGTTATAGATGATTTTGTATAATATGAATAAAATATTATATATACTATAAGAAAAATTACACAAAATAATATTATGTAAAATTTTGAACTAGTTTCGTAATATATTAAATATGTTCTAAAAATTTTTATGATATTCTTGTAAAATTTGAGCTGTCCAATATGATAATTTAAATTGTGCACATAGATGAGATAATTACTTAAGTATTTTAAAGTTATACTAAACATTTAATTATACATTTCTTGTAACAAAAAAAATAATTTCACTAATTTCATATAAAAAATTGTTACTTAAGTATTTTAAAGTTATACTAATTTCAAAAAAAGTAATTTCACTAATTTCAAAGTGTTATTGCATACACGACATAACAAAGTGTATATCATTTATCTAGTAGCAGTATTACTTATTTCATATAAAAAAACTTGAATTAATTTTCTAATTTTTAATTATAATAAAACATATTTTCATTTAATAAATCCAAAATATTCATCTCTTTTTTTATTTCTATTGAAAATAATTTTATTTCTAATCTCTTATCAAAAGAATTATTGTAAAGAAAAGCAAATCCAAAATCATATATCAATATGATAAATTTAAAATCAGCAATATTATAAATATGTCAATTCTCTATATTTTTTTTTAAAAAATCAATTCATAAGTAGTTCTAGAAAATGATCATTTAATCCAAAATTTATTTTAAAATATAATTTTTTCACTTATCAAACTTTAATATGAAAATAATTATTTCATAAAACAACTCGAGAAGTAATATAAAAATAATTATTGCATAGAACGACTCTAGAAATGATATCAAAATAAGTATTTCATAAAACAACTCTAGAATAATCTTTATATCAAAATCAACCAAAGCATATAAATATATTTTTTAATTTAAAATAAAATATCTTATTAAAAAAGTTTATTCATTGGCCTAGAATGCATAATTAAAATTGACTATTTTCTACACTGATTACTATTTCCATATCTGAAATTGATAAAAAACAATGTATAAGACTAAAACTTTAACTATCGATTTCATCATTGTTCAATCTCTATTTGGGGCAAATAAGATGTTAATAAAAAGCTCGTCAAGAAAACTTTTCATAGCAACTTGAATTACTCGAAATGACACTCTGATTACAGAGACATAGCTATTCAAATATTCATTCTTTGTTTTCATCGATTGTTGCTATTCTCGACGGTTTCAAGTGGGAAACGGCCATGCCGACGCGACAAGAGCTGCCACGTGGCCCACCTTCTTTCCTTCTCTCTCTCATTTTGTGTGGGTCTAGTGAGGAGCAGAGGAAGCAAATTTTATTTCCTTAATCCTTTGCTTTGCTGGTCTTTGAACTAACCTCTCTCTCTCTCTCTCTCTCTCTCTCTCTCTGTGTCCGGCGCTGAACAGAGGAAGTAAATTTTATTTCCTCAATGCTTGCTTGGTTGGTATTGTTGTTATATTAAATTAAATTTTAAATATATTAAATTTAAATATTAAATATTAAATTAAATATATTAAATATTATATTAATATTCAATATTCTAATTAAAATTTAATATTTAATATTTTAATTAATATTAGAATTTAACATTTATAATTATAATTATATTACTTATTTTTATTTTTATTAATAAATTAAATATAAAAATATTATATTAATATTATATTAATATTATATTAGCCATAAAATTAATGCATCATTATAGAAGAAGATAAATTTTTTGTGAATTATGGAATGACTAGAATTACATTATTTTGACACCTTTTTATTGCGGATAATTTGCAAAATATTTTTTTTTTCATTAGGGATAATTTGTAAAATATTTTTTTTTGCAATTATTTTGTCCGTCATTATAAGTGTCAAAATATTACAATTCTTGTCATTCCTTGATTTATGAAAAATTTATCTTCTTATACAATGGTCCATTAATTTTATGGCTAATATAATATTAATGTAATGTTTATTTATTAATATGATATTTATAATTATTTGTTAATTAAAATAAAAATAAAATAAGTAATATAATTATAATTATAAATATTGAATTCAAAGATTAATTAGAATATTAAATATTAAATTTTAATTAAAATATTTTATTAGAATATTTTATTAAATAAATAAATTAAAATATTTTATTAATATTCAATATTCTAATTAAAATTTAATTTTTTTATTAATATTCAATTTAATATTTAATATTTAATATTCTAATTAAAATTTAATATTTAATATTCTAATTAATCTTTGAATTCAATATTTATAATTATAATTATATTACTTATTTTTATTTTAATTAATAAATAATTATAAATATTATATTAATTAAATAAATATTATGTTAATATTATATTAGCATAAAATTAATGGACCATTGTAGAAGAAGATAAATTTTTTGTAAATCATGGAAATACTATAATTGCACTAGTTTGACACTTATAATAGAGGACATAATAATTGCAAAATAAAAAAACATTTTACAAATTATCCCTAATAAAAAAAAATTTACAAATTATCCATAATAAAAAGGTATCAAAATAATGTAATTCTAGTCATTCCATGATTCATAGAAAATTTGTCTTCTTCTACAATGATCTACTAATTTTATGGCTAATATAATATCCATTTAATTTATATAATATTTTATATTTAATTTATTTAATAAAAATAAAAAATAAGTAATATAATTATAATTATAAATATTGAATTCTAATATTAATTAAAATATTAAATATTAAATTTTAATTAGAATATTGAATGTTAATATAATATTTAATATTTAATTTATTAATTTAATATATTTAAATTTTAATTTAATATAATAATAATAATATTAATTGTTAGTCCGCCACTCTAAGTGGTGGATAGATTACTGGTTCATCAGTTAAATTGGCAGACCAAATATATTTAATAGTACATCAATGAATAGTGACATCTGCCAGTTTGACTGGTGGACGGACTCGTTTGACCGCCCCTATTTGTTAAATAAATTTTGATCTACCATATTTTTATAAATATTTTTTTTCACCATCCTTCACTAATTTTTTGTTTTTTTTTTTACACTATTTTGCAAATTACCCCGGAATTTTCTTGCTTCTCATTTGGCTTTGTGAAGAGTTGGAAAGAATGATGAACTCTTTCTGGTGAGGCGCTAAAACGGGTAATAGGAAGAGTATTCACTGGGCAGCGTGGAACCAACTTTGTTATAGGAAGAGAATGGAGGTCAGGGATTCAGGCATTTGCACTCCTTTAATGTCGCCATGCTTGGAAAGCAAGCCTGGAATCTTATCTCTAGTCCAAATGCATTATGTTGTCGGGTTCTCAAAGCCAAATATTATCCGAGTGGGAGTTTTTTGACGGCTGATTTGGTTTCTAACCCAATTCTAGTTTGGCGAAGCATTTGGAACGCGAGACAGGTTATTGTTGATGGGTATAGGTGGCGTATTGAGGATGGGGAGTTGATTAGTGTCTGGACGGATGCTTGGGTAGTTAATGAGAATAAGTTTAAACTGCGTTCTTCAGTAAAGTAAGAGGAAGTTCTTCAGTAAATTTGGATTCCTGGTTGTTGTGAATGGGACGTAGAGCGTTTACACGATAGTTTTGACATGGAGGATGTGAATGATATATTGAAGTTAGGGACAATTTGTAAAACAGTGTAAAAAAATAAAAAAAATTAATGAAAAACAGTGAAAAAAATTTATAAAATTAGAATAGATCAAAATTTATTTAACAAAAAAGGACAATTAAAGGGATTCGTTCGCCAATCAAATTGGCAAATATTATTATGCAACGATATCGTTATACGTGTAGTTAAAGACATTTGATCCGCCAATTTAATTAGCAAATCAATAATTTGTCCATCACTCATAGTGGCAGATAGACAATTAATATTATTATTATATTAAATTAAAATTAAATTAAATATATTCAATTTTAAATGTGTAAAATTAAATATATTAAATATTAGATTAATATTCAATATTCTAATTAGAATTTAATATTCAATATTCTAATTAATATTAGAATTCAATATTATAATTATATTTTTATTTTTATTTTAATTAAAAATTAAATATAAATATTAAATAAATGAATATTATATTATAATTATAATTGTATTGTATTAGCTAAAAAATTAATAGACCATTGTAGAAGAAGACAAATTTCTCGTGAATCACGGAATTACTAGAATTGCATTATTTTGACTTCATTTCATTACAGATAATTTGTAAAATATTTTTTTTTGCAATTATTTTGTTCGCTAGTATAAGTGTCAAATAGTGCAATTCTAATTATTCTGTGATTTATGAAAAATTTGTCTTCTTCTACAATAGTCCATTAATTTTATGGCTAATATAATATTAAAATAATATTAATATTTAATTTATTAATTAAAATAAAATAAAAATATTAATAAAAATAAGTAATATAATTATAATTATAAATATTGAATTCTAATATTAATTAGAATATTAAATACTAAATTTTAATTAGAATATTGAATATAATATTTAATTTATTAATTTAATATATTTAAATTAATTTTAATAATAATAATAATAATAATAATAATAATAATAATAATAATAATAATAATAATAATAATATTAATTATCTGTCGGCCGCTATAAATAGCAGATCAAGTGCCTTTAACAGAACGTACAACGGTATTATTACGTAGTAATATCTGTCAGTTTGACTGATAGACAAATTCTTTTGATCGGCGAACAGACCTTTTTAACCATCCCTATTTGCTAAATTAATTTTGATTAACCCTAATTTTATAAATATATATTTTTCACCATCTTTCACTAATTTTTAATTTTTTTACACTGTTTTACAAATTACCCCCTTGAAGTTACCTGGTGGGCTTGATAATCAGGTGGATACACTAATATGGCATTATGACCGTCGTGGTATGTGCACCGTGAAATCAGGTTGTAGGCTTGCAGCGAAGAGAAATCTTAATGTGTCCATGAACTCAGTTGATGCTCGCTGGACAAAGATGTGGAAGCTGAATATCCCTCCGAAGGTGAAACTGTTTATGTGGAGGGTCTGTCACAATTTCCTGCCCACGCGTGATCGTTTATGCTCGAAAGGTATTGATATTGATAATACCTGTGCTATGTGATGATTGGGGAGAGCATAGATTTCATTCTTTTTTGGATTGTCCATTTGCTGTGCAATGTTGGGATGCCGTTCACATTTGCCCAGTTAATGTTCATGATAATTAGTTTGATAGTTGGGTGGGCTCAATGCTTGAGAATGGAAGTGTGGAGGTCCAAGAAAGAGTGTGCATGGTGCTCTGGGGAATGTGGCAGCAGCGGAATAATAAGTTGTGGAATAACCATACTGTAACAGCTAAGAGATGCATGAGTAATGCGATGTCGATTTTGCCTCTTTTCGACCTTGCCAACACTCTCTCTAACGTGCATGAGAACAGCGTGGTCTCTAGGGAGAGGTTGAAGTGGAAACGTCCAGCTCAAGGTACTGTTAAAATCACTATAGACGCTACTAATCATGGGAATAGTGGGATGGTTGGTATTGGTATGGTTCTTCGTGATTACTTGGGTAGTTGCCTGGGGTGTGTTTCGAAAACATTTCCTGGGTTGTTCCCTTTGAATATTGCAGAGGCAGTTGGGTTAAGGAGGCTTTGAGCTGGGTTAAGTTGGAAGGGTTAGCTAATGTCCAGGTTGAATTTGATTCCAAGGTTGTTGTAGATGGTTTCCTTGCTTTTGCCTCCGACCAGACTGAATTTGGTTGCATGATCCACTCCTGTCAAGCTATGGTTCAACAGTGCCAAAATGTGCAAGTTAGTTTTGTAAGAAGACAAGTTAATGAGGTCGCCCGTGCTTAAGCAAAAGCGGCTAGTTTTCACGCTAGTCCTTCGTATTGGCAAGAGGCTCCCGACTTTCTTGGAGATCTCTTGTTGAATGATGTTCTTGGTTCTTGATTAATGAAATTTTGATTTTGATAATATATATATATATATATATATATATA
>CATIWR010566649.1:0-17912 GCA_949677035.1 Omphalea diandra | reverse complement strand
ATATATATATATATATACTTTTGAGAAGTGTAAAAGTGAAGAATCTCCTTAGAGTAGAGAATCTTGGATTTCCCCTTCAACTAATGTAAACTGGTTTTTTCAAGAATTAATTATTATAAATCTTGTGATATTTGTTATATTTAACTAAATTATTTCTAAGTTTTAAATATTGTATTAAGTTATCTTTCACATTAACTCTGTTATATTAAAAAGTCATTTCAATATTAAAGTTTTTTTTCGTTAAATTTATCTGAATGTTGGAATAACTTTTTAATATAATAAGGCAAACTTGAAAAGTAACTTAATATAATATTGAAAAGTAAGAGACAATTTAATTAAATATGATAAATGTTAAGGAGTTCAAAGTAATTAACCTAATAAAGTATAAAATTCACTTTTGACCAAGTTAGCTCTCACATTTGCTAAGTTATATTAAAAAGTCATTTTAACATTAAAATTTTTTTTGTTAAATTCATATGAATATTGGAAGAATTTTTTAATATAATGGGATAAATGTAAAAAATAACTTAATATAATATTGAAAAGTATGAGACAATTTAATTAAATATAATAAATGTTAAAGGATTCAAAGTAATTAACTCAATAAAATATAAAATTCACTTTGGACTAGTTTTACTTTGACTAATGGAAAAATTATTTTTTTAATATTGTAAAAACTCTTTAATGTTTTTGAGTAAACGTGAAAGATAATTTAATATAATATTAAAAAGTAGAAGACGACTTAATTAAATATGACAAACTTCAAGAGATTCAAAATAATTAATCCTTATCTTTATTTGTATGAATTAAAAAAGAGAAGCCTACCTTCACTATGTAACTATATATATATATATATATATATATATATATATATATATATATATATATATATATATATGTATGTATGTATATAAAATGGAACTTAGAACTTAAATTATTATACTTAACAATTTTCGAGTGAATATACATTTATAATATAATGAGTTATTTATTATTTATTTTAGATGAATACTTTGAATTATGAATTTAATTATTTAACAAATAAAGGGATTATAACTTATATTAACTTATTATGTAAAATTGTTCGATTTTAAAAAATAAAAATAAAAAATTATTATTGTAAATTACAAAATAGAAACCAAAAAGGATATAAATAATATATTATCTATTTATAAATATCAATATTTAATTGTATAAATATTATAAATATATTTTAAATAAAATATTAAATAACAGATTATGATTATCAAATAGGTTTACTTATCTATACATTTTAATTGTAGGATAAATCAATATATATTATTAATTTCAGTTATAAAGTTAATTTTAAGTTATAGTATTTGTTACTTGTCAAATAATTATTTATAATATAATCACGATTTATTACTTTACATTATGTTATAATAAACTATCCATATAAAAAATATTTTTAAATAAAAAAATTAAAAAATTCAACTATCATAACATAAAAAACTTTATAAATTATAAATTAAAAATTCTAAATAGAAATTCAAGATCATATAAAATAAATTATAATAAAAAATTTAAAAATAAAAATTCTACACAATAAATCAAGATATTATGAATACAAAATTAGAAAAATAAAAAGTATAAATTCTAAATTATTATAGACAAAAAAATTTAAAAGTAAAAATTTTAAATAGAACAATAAAATTCACATTAATTTCATTAACTGTTCAAAATTTTAAGTATATAAGAGTAAATAATAGTGTAATAATAAATTATTAAAAATTACTTCATTTAACTTTAATAAAAAAAGTTCTCTTAAAATTGTGTCACACAAGATTAAATGTATGAATCAATATAAAATTTTGTGTATATATATATATTAGCTTTAATAAATTTTCTCTTAAAATTGTCTCACATAATATTAAATATATGAATTAATATAAAATCTTTTGTTATAATTATTTCACACACACACACACATACACATATATAGATATATATATATTGCAATTATCTATTAATTTTATTTTTAATTATAAAATACTTAATATTATTTATTTGTTTGATTGATTATTTGTATGAAATACTCAATATTATTTTTAATTATGAAATACTTCATTTAACTTTAATAATTTTTTTTAAATTGTGCTACACAAGATTGAACGTATGAATTAATATACAATTTTTTGTTATAATTATCTTATATATATATATATATATATATATATATATATAACAATTATCTGTTAATTTTATTTTTAATTATAAAATACTTAATATTATTTATTTGATTGATTATTATAAATTTATTTGTTTGATTTTAATACATTTTCTCTTAAAATTGTGTCATATAAGATTGGAAATATAAATTAATAAATAATTTTTTATGACAACTAACTTCATATATAATTATAAGTTTGAGAAATTTATTTTATTATTTTACTTACTTGACAATAATTTTTTATAAAATAATAATTAAATTTTAATTCTTAATTATATTAATTTTAATAATTTAACCAATTAACTTATTATTTAATAAAAATAAAATATTAAATTGATTTAAAATTTTTATTATATAATCATAATACGTAATGTGTGGGTTATTAATTTTAGTCTTAGACTTGGTTTTAAACTATTATTTGTCATTTTTCAAACAATTATGTATAATATAAAAATATTTCATTATTTTACATTATGTTGTTAAAAATTGCAGAATCAAAAAATATTTTTAAATAGAAAATTAGAAAATTCAACTACCATAATAAAAAAACTACGGATTAGAAATTAAAACAATTTTAAAATAGAAAATCTAAATAAGAAATGAAGATCATATAAAAAAAATATTTTGAAGAGAAAATTAAAAATCTAAAAAGTAAAAATTCAAATTTACTTCTAAATAAAAAATAAGGCAAAGATTCTAAACAGAAACTAAAATATTAAAAATAGAAAATTTAAAAAATCTTAAAAAGTACAAATTCTAAATTACTTCTACACATAAAATTAGAAAAATATAAAAGTATAAATTATAAATAAGAAATTAAATTTTGTTTTATTGATGGCTTAAAATTCTAAATACATAAAAGCAAATGGTAGTGTAATATATTATCAATAATTATTTTATTCAAATTTAATAAATTTTCCATTAAAATTATGTTGTATGAGATTGAATGTATGAATTAGTAGACAATCTTTTACTATAATTATCTTACATATACATAGCTTGCAATTACCTATTAATTTTATTTTTATTGTAAAACACTTAATATTTAGTTATTTAATTGATCATCAGAAATTATTTTATTCAAATTTAATAATTTTTTCTTGAAATTTGTATAACATAATATTCAATGTATAAATCAATAGATTATTTTTTGTTGTCACTAACTACGCACATAATTATGAGTTTTAAGAAATTTATATTATTTATTTGATAATAACTTTTTATAATGATAATTAATTTTAATTATTTTTTATATTCATTTTAATCATTTTAATTAATTAATTAATTGATAAAACAAGATTTTAAAATTTTGTTATTATAATCATATCACACAACTGAATATTTACATTTTATTTTTGTAAAGTCTTATATTTTCATTATTTAAGAATTTTTTTTTTTTGCAATAGAGATCTGGTAATTTTTGCTATTGGATAAATTAAAACAACATTATTAAAGATGTTAAAATTATTGTTGTATAATTAATATGACATCAGCATATGTGAGACTCACTATAAGCCACATCAGCAGCATGCAACGTAACATTAACTTACATCGTAGGATTCATAACAAGCCACATCATGTGGTGTTACCCTATGCCAGTTTCTTCAGTATCTTTTTGTTCATATATATATATAAAGTCAAAATAACAACACTGGTATGACAAAGCCTTTTGAATTTGATTTTGCATAGGCTGATATGGTTTTGTGATTAAGTTTTGTTCAATCTATTTAATAAAATTTGTCATCTTAATTTCAATTTTTTTCATTTGTTTCATAGATAATAACTCGTTTGAAAAAATATTTTATAAGAAAAATATTTTTTGAGTAACATATTTTTTGGTGTTTAAAATAAATTGTAAAAAATATTGATTTTCTTTTGACTTACAAAATTATTAACAAAATTTAGGCTATAAATATTTTATATTTATACTATTAATTATTTAATATAAGAAAAATATATTAAAAATGAAATTTTTTATGGATCCAATTTATCATGGACGATTACTGTCGGTCAACGATAAACAGTTATAGTGTCAGCAGTAAAAAAATGACCAATAATAATAAATCTATGTATTTATATGATTTATTTTTCATTTGAATGAAAGTTCGGAAAATAACTTTTTGTTTTCAAAACACGAAGTTATTTTCTTGAAAAATAACTTAGTTTTCTTTTTTATCAGAAAAATATTTTTCATTGATCAAATTTTCTGAATGCAATAAATAAAGAAAATTACAGAAAATGTTTTTCTGAAAAATATTTTAAACATTTTTTGCGAAACATTTGAAGCATTAATGACAAATTATTTATACTAATTAAATTTCTCTCAACGCATACCTTATCATACCTACTGTAAAAAATTTCTCTTAAAACTTCTATAGTTATTAAAAACTGAATAATATATTTATTTATACTATAATTATGTTTCTCCAACAACTTTAGACTATTACATGACTATATAAATAATCTAACTACATCAATTTTATTTCATAATATTCATCAGCCATGTAATAATTTAAAACTTTTTTACAAACAAATTGGTATATGTTTACTTTTATAAGTAACATAATAACATATTTTTTAATAAAATTACAAATCCCAAGAGAAAATTTTCTTTATATGTAACTTCTTCAATCTAGTGTTGCATATTTTATCTTCATTATGGCATCAACTGCATCGTAATAAAAAGTTTATGACTAACTATTCTTATCTGTAATAAGTTTTTCATGGTATTTTAATATCATTCAATAAATATATTAAATAATAAGCCATTAATGAAATATACTCCCTTCATTTTTAAATATCCAATATACTCCCTTCATTTTTAAATATCTAACTTTTTTTTTTATTTTTTTCTAAAATATGTCACTTTAAGAATACTAATAAACCTTTTAATATTTTTTTCAATTATATTCTTATCTTTAATATGTAACTATGGTACATATTAATTGACTATAATAATCTAAAAAGGGTAATTTAGTCTTTTTTCTAATAATATAATCTAATTAGTTTCTTAATTATTGTTCAATACCAAAAAAATTAAATTTTTTTGAAATGAAGTGAGTATAATTTCACTTCAAAACTTTTAAACAATTTGAAAATCATTTCAAATCATGCAAAACACGAAGTACTTTCTTGATAATAATAGCAGTGAATTTAGCCCTTTAATGTTGTCAGGTGAAAAGATAAAAATATATTTATTAAAATAATATTAAAAATTTTAATTAAAATATTCATGCTTAGATAAGAGTTGTTTTTGTATAAATAAATGCTATAAAATTCAATGAAATTCATTTATAAATTATTATTTTGTATAACTTAAAAATAATTTATTCACATATTCATAGTTAATAATTTGATTTATAAAAGAAAATATAAAATTCTACATTATTAAATAAACGAAATTAGTTATATTTAAGCCGCATTATATCAAATTTGAATAAATTTATTTATATATTTTCATAAAATTAGTTGATTTTTTTCTAAATGTATGTTATGCATTAACGAGGACACAAAATAAAACATTTCAGGGTGCCAGGATGAATTTTTTCTATATAATAATCAAAATAGAAAGTAAGGGGCTAATAGTTTTTTCATGTAAAGTTCAGGGGGCGGATGATATATTTGGCCTAAACACCGACTTTACAATCTCCATGGACATGGAAATGACCTGACTAATAAGTTTAAGGAGGCAAAATCACTAACCATCCAAATAATCACTAAACGACAGATATCTGCAAAATCAATTGGGTTTTTTATTTTTTATTTTTTTCCCTAACAAATTCTCTGACCATAACAAATTCTGGAAAACTATGGATTCTTTAGGTCTTCTTCTTCGTCCCCGGACATTACTTTCTCATTCTCCCCGGTCTTCATCATCATCTTCTTCTTCTATATGTACGATTCCATGGAAAATTCACGCGGCAACAAGACCATCTCTTCCTGTAACCATTAAACGACACCGTTTGGGCACCATCGTGGAGGGGAGAAGTGTTATTGTTGTGCGATCAGCTCTAGACGAGGTGTCTGTCCTGGACCAACCTCCTAAAAATGAGGAGCTTATTACTTTTTTGAAGCTCAAATTGCTGGTTAGTCTCTTAATTTAGTTAACTCCTCTTTTGGGTTCTTCAACTTGTATTATATTTATATGTTTCTCATTAGACCAGTGATTTTTTTTTTGTTTTTGTTTTGAATTATTGGAATTTCCAGTTTTTGTTTTGTTCAAGTGCTTGTACTTGAAACTGGTCATGTTTTAATTTGGTTTATTTTTTGCTTGCATTCTTTCCTTTATACATGAAAGCTTCTACCTTTATCAGAATATCAGGTTTGTGCAGAAGCGATGGAATTAAGATTGGGACGTGACAGGTTCACTTGTAAACTGGAAGGTTGCATCGGTTATCTTTTTGAATGATGCGGGTGTTATCCTAATCCGACTTCGATAAGAGCTGGGTTATACATATTCTACACACTCGTCTTATGAAGGTAGAGCTAGGGGGAATACTTATTACATAGGGATTCTTGGAATCGCTCATCTGGATTCTCATTCCTCGATGATTAAGACGCCTTTTCTTTGGGGTTTTGAACCCATCTAACTCTTTTGTGTTCTTGACTCAAAATTTTAACATAAAATGTAAATGGTTTTTAATGCTAGTCCATTTCAAATGTGAGATTGTATATGTGGACGTATAAACTCTCCATTTCCCTTTCATTTAGATGGTTCTAAATCTTAATCCTATCATTCGGGAACTTATCTAGGCACATGTGTGGTCAATTGCAGAGTACTGTTTCCGGTCTGAACAGAGGCCTTTCTGCTACTGAAGATGATCTACAGAAGGCAGATGCTGCTGCTAAGGAGCTAGAAGCTGTAGGAGGACTAGTAGATCTCTCAGATGATATTGATAAGCTGCAAGGAAGATGGAAGCTGATATTTAGCAGTGCTTTTTCATCTCGTACTTTACGTGGAAGTCGTCCAGGACCTCCTACTGGAAGGCTGCTTCCCATAACCCTAGGCCAGGTGTGCTATGAGAGTTCACTTGTTTTTTCGATAGCTATTCTGGCAGTCCATTTTTACATTGGGCTGTTTTAGTGTCTATAATGGTCCCTTGAGTCTTATAACAATGTGCAGTTCCTCGGGCATCACACTTGAGGAATAATGAATGAATGCCCACCACAGGACACATTTTGAGCATTTTGACTATGCTTGTTCATATGATTTTAGATTCTAATTTTAAGAACTGGCATTTATGCTCTGCTCTTTAAGAAAGCAGATCGATAATGGCTTGTCAAGTTTTGATGTCTTTAGTATTTAATGCTTGTTTTTTTTTATGCCCATTATTTATAAGCAAGTATTGTTTAGGACATGTAAAATCTAATGTAAATTACTGACTCTTGTTTTCACTTCTTCTAAATGTATTTTTGGTCTTATATGATTAGGTATTTCAACGGATTGATGTCTTAAGCAAAGATTTTGATAATATAGTAGAGCTTGAATTAGGCACTCCATGGCCTTTGCCACCTCTTGAAGTGACTGCTACGTTAGCCCACAAATTTGAACTCATAGGTTTGTTCTTTTTTACTCATTTTCCATCCTCTAATTCCTATCATCTTCTGATTTTTGTTATTTATGATAAGTTGGAGAGTATCATTATGTCCATGGATGTGCTTGTGTTGAAAAGGAGCTGCAAAGATTAAAATAACATTTGAGAAAACTACTGTAAAGACAACTGGGAACTTGTCACAACTTCCTCCATTTGAAGTCCCTCGGATCCCAGATGCATTAAGGCCTCCATCTGATACCAGAAGTGGTGAATTTGAAGTTACCTACGTCGATGCTGATACCCGTATCACCAGAGGAGGTAAAGGCGAGCTGAGCGTTTTTGTGATATCGTAATTTATTTTTCTGTGCAAATCTTTACTAAGGCACTCTCATTTCCGTATATCAAAAGCACTTGGTCTGTATGACTACATATTTTTGACGCCTACTGTTTCCTCATGGCAAAGCTGCCCTTTTATACACTTGTAAATGTTCCAATTACTGAGAACTCTTACCATATGACATGCAGAAATTATGAAGAGTAATTGGCAAAATTTTGACGGTATCCAACCTTTTGCAATGCCATTTGCACAATGCTATTATATGCCATTGTATTCAACTTCCAGTATGTCATTTGGTGTTTACTGATACCGAACGCATACTAGACCGGACTTCTTTATATGTAGTTGAGTGTTACGTTCATGTGGTAATTACTCATGGAGGTGTGGGATAACTCGTCAAAAGTGGTGTTCTCTGCATGTTGATCATTCATGTTATGCCTTGCATAATAATGGTATCTTCTGAATACATGAATTATGAGGGATTAAATACTATGGCTCCACTGGATTTTGCCTCATTATATTATTTAGTCCATTTTTAAAAATTATACTAAAACATCTTTCAGTTTTGGATCTGTTAAATAAACATATCATTTTGTTAAATTTGCCATTAAAATAATATAAAATGTCTATTTTACCCTTAATTTTGCAGTAAATTTTCAATTTTTACGAACAAATTCATATAATTTTAATAAAAAATTAAGCCATTAACATAAATAATTAAGTTTATAGTCTCACAAATCCAAATCAAACCCACATTCTCCATAAAAATTCAACAAAGAATTATCAACAAAGAATTCAATAATCAAATTCAATCAAAATCAACCAAATCACAAATAAAATATGCAAATTCAACAACCCTACCCATAAAAACATTCACACATTCAATTCAACAAATCTTGATTAATCGAAAACTCAGAAATCAAACTCATATTAATCTAATAAAATGAACAAACACAATTAATCAATCACAAAAATCGATTCGCAGAACAGAATCCTTTTGACGTGAATCCTTAGAAATTGATTGACAAAACAAATTCACAAAATCTAAAATAAAAATAACAATTGAAAGAAATTCGAAAGAACGATGTCATTGATTCTCAAATTAAGAGATTGTAGGTTTCCAAAATTGATTTTTCAAATCCACGTAATCGAAGGATGAAACAATAATAAGAATATAAAAAACCATAAATCAAAATTCAAAAGCTCAAACAAAGCAAAGAAGAAAAGCAACCTTGGCGTTGGTCCCTTCGCCTACCATCACCGACGCCCAATAAATTCAAAGATGAATTCCCAAATAAGGGTATCCAACTATCACTGCTTCTTCACCTTTTGAGCGCAAACCCCGAATTCAACAAATCCAGATATTCCTCATGTTAGATCGTTGCTTCCTTATGAAAAATGAGTCCACCTATGATCCCGCAAACCCCAGCAGTTCTCGTCCACGACATCCCCATCAAATTGAATCAGTAGATGGCCAATTTGCTGATTTTCTTTGAGCAATAAGTAGATGGACAATTGTCAATGGGTTTCCAGGTACAACAATTTGCGAGGCTGGTGTAGAGGGACAATTTGGATTTGAAATTGTAAGTTTTCTTTTTATTGTTTTTGTTTGAGGGATGGCTTCGTTGTTTGAGGATGCATGTTGAGCTTGAGTTTGAGTTTGAGAGATGCTGGGTTTGAGGGAAATAGAAAGAAGAGTATTTAATTTATTGACTTTGTTAGATTTAACTGACATAAATTGTCTTAAAAATCGACAGACAGAAGGGTTAACTAATTAAATGAAAACAAAAATAAAAAATATTTTAATATAATTTTTTTAAAAAAAGGATTAAATATGACGTCATAATATTTAAACCATTATAAAGGATACGTATCAACCTAGAAACTGTTAAATTATTTGTCACCGTACCCAAAAAATTTAATTGTCATTATTGTACAAGATAAGTGAGTCTTGAAACTCTAGATTCAAAGTCAGGCAGCAAATAGCGTAGTGTGATGGACCATTCCACATACCCTTTTGAGGATAAAATTTATTTTGAGTACGATACCCCAAATTCCCCTGTATCAATTATTCAATATGTTTGCTCAAAAAAAGAAAAGAAAAAGATAAATATCAATATAGAAAATGGATTGTTATATTATAAACTCTATTGATATAGTAAAATGAATAAGAAATCTATCGCACCTGTTATAACAAAAAAAAAAAAAACACGTTTCTTCTCACTTAAAAACATATTTTCTCTATCGTTTATATATATTTTCTTTTGATACACTTTTTTTTTTATTTTTTTATCTTCTTTTTATCCTTTTTTAATAAAAAATAATTTAGATATATATAATTTATTTAATCTATAAATAATTATTTTATGTTATATATAATATCAGAATATAAAATTAAAAAATATAAATAATAATATAATAATAAAAAATATAATTGTGTTAAAATCTTTAATTAAAAATAAAAAATATAATAATTTATGATTAATTATAATTATATTTTATATTTAGTATATAAATAAACCTACAGTTTATAAAAAATGAACCTAACAATCTACAAAAAATGAACTTATAATTTATTGATAATAAATATATAGTTTGTATCAAAATGAACATACAGTTTGCAAAAAATTAGTCTACAATTTACTGATAATTAATTTACTATTATATCAAATGAATCTACAATTTACTGAAAATGAATCTAAAGTTTATACCAAATGAATTTATAGTTTATAAAACATAAACTTAAAATAAATTTACAGTTTACTAATAATGAATCTAAAATTTATACCAAAATTAATCTACAGTTTACAATAAATGAATTTACAATTAACAAAAAATGAATGTACAATTTATTGATAATGAATCTACAATTTATACTAAATCAAGTTACAGTTTACAAAAATAAACTTATAATTCATAAAAAATAAACATATAGTTTACAACAAATGAACTTGTATATTTAAACTAATCGACCTACACTATGTAACAAATGAACAAAAAAAATATATTTAATAATATTAAAGATAAATTAATATAATATAATATCTAATATTTATATTAAAATAAAATTATATTAAAATTATATTTAATATAATTTAATATTAATATATATTAATAAATATAATAATATAAATTATATATAATATTTATATGTAATTACATAAATTATATAATTATAATAATATAATATAAAATAATTATATCTTAATATAGTTTATTGATAATAAATCTATAATTTATACTAAATGAACCTGTAGTTTATAAAAAATAAATTTATAATTTACAAAAAATGAACATACAGTTTATAATAAATGAATATATATATTTAAACTGATCGACCTACACCATGTAACAAATGAACCACAAAAAAACATAAAATCATTTAATAATATTAAACATAAATTAATATAATATAATATTTAATATAAATTAATTAATATAATAATATAAATTATATATAACATTTATATATGATTATATATAATAATATAAATTATATAATTGTAATAATATAATATAATTAAATAATATACAATAATTATATTTTAATATAATCATATATTGTATTAATATAATTATATATAATATATAAAATTATAATATATAAAAATACACAAAAATCTTGTTTATAAAAGAATGAAAATAAAAAGAAAAAAATAAAATTGGTGTGAAAACAAGAGGTTTGCGTCTCTTTTTTTTTAAATTTTCGCATGTAACAGGAACTTTTGATTCATATCACTGTATGAACAAAGTTTATGGTATTATTTGACATGTAAAGCTGAAATTTTCTATTGTATAGCGGGCTGAATTAGAGAAGCTGGGCCATGAGAAGTTGGGCCATTCTACTTCAAAACAGGGAAATTGACATCACATCAACATCCGAAAATTGTAAAAATAAAAAGAGAAAGCAGACGTTATAGCCAACGGCTATCTATATTCGAATTAAAATTCAGAACCCTAATTTCAAAACCTTCAATTTGATTTTCTCTTTCCATTGCAAGAACACTCCTCAGCTCTAGCTCTCTCCCTCTCTTCCAGAAATCAACCCCTCCTTTCAACTTTTCATTTTCAGACTCCATATTTTTCTTTGAAATGCAATAATCTAAAGTAAGTTTGAACCTTTATTATTTTCTTTAAAGGAACAAATAGCAGAAAAACTTGAACCACCTCCACTCTTGTCTTTAAAAAATGGCACCTACAACTTCTTCTTCAAAACTAAACCAAACCCACCACGGGTTAAAAACTCCACAATCTAAACACCGTCTCAATTTTACATCAGCAAGGACACCAAATCCACACCCATCTCCAAACCCTAACTCAACATTTAAAGAAAACATTCAAGGAGACCACCCCATTGAAGTAATAGGCAGGTTACGGGATTATCCTGACAAAAAAGAAAAACCTGTCTCGATCTTGCAGCCAAATCACGATAACCAGACTCTGCGGGTTCGGTCTGATATTGGGTACAGAGATTTTAGCCTTGATGGGATTTCTTTTGCTGAGGATGAAGATCTTGATGGGTTTTATAAAAAGTTTGTGGAGCCAAGGATTAGTGGGGTCAAATTGGGGAATAAATGTACTATTCTGATGTATGGGCCCACAGGTTCGGGAAAGAGTCATACCATGTTTGGGTGCTCGAAGCAGCCTGGGATTGTATACAGTTCGTTGAAGGATATATTGGGGGAGGGAGAAGAACGGAGTGATGGTGGGGAGAGAATGGGGGTGGGTACATTTGTGCAAGTTACAGTCTTGGAGATTTATAATGAGGAACTTTTCGATCTTTTGTCTAGTAATAGTGGGGGTGGATTTGGAATTGGGTGGCCTAAGGGTGGCAGTGGATCCAAGGTAAATTTGCTTCTGAAATTTGGGTTTCGTTGATTAGTTTCATTTATGCATTACATGCAAAAATATTCATCTGTTGTTTGGATTGTTGTTGTTGGACTGGGATTTTATTTTATTCTTTAGTTTGTCAAATGTGTTATTGTTGGGACATAGCATTTGGTTTTGATTTGCTTAGCTAAGCTGGCATATGAATAACTTCTCGAAATTGAAATCATTTGTTGTTTTATTATTTGCTTAACTAAAAGCTTCATGGAAGCTGCAAGCACTTGTTGCTTGATTTATGAACATGGATTGAATTGTAATGGATCATTGAGGTAATGATGTCCTGTTTCCTGAAATTAGTGTTCAGAAAAGGACAAATTAAGACAGCTTTCCTTTTCTTTGAAGAAGTGGGGAAATTCATATGTGTTATGTTCACTTATGAGAATTCTGAGTGTAAGGTGCATTTGTAGGCAAGACTTGAAGTGATGGGCAAAAGGGCCAAAAATGCTACTTTCATTTCTGGGACTGAAGCTGGAAAAATTTCAAAGGAGATTCAGAAAGTTGAGAAGCGAAGGATAATTAAGAGTACCCTCTGCAACGATCGAAGTTCTAGGAGCCACTGCTTGGTACAGTTCTTTTGGAATCTGCTTGTTGAAATCCTAACCAAGTGTTTTATTTATCACAAATTAATTTTTGATTTTCATTATCCGTTCCTACAGATAATCTTGGATGTCCCAACCATGGGTGGACGGCTGATGCTTGTTGATATGGCAGGTTCAGAAAATATAGAACAAGCAGGGCAAACCAGTTTTGAAGCAAAGATGCAGGTAAGGTTAAGGGATTTCACATCCTCAGTCCTCCTCAGGGCAGCCCTTCATTGTATTCCCTGGCCTTCCCTAATTTTTTATTTTTCATCCTTGTGTTAAGAAGGAACATTAATTTTGTGCTTCTTCCACTGCAACAACAGACAGCAAAAATTAACCAAGGAAATATAGCATTGAAGAGGGTAGTTGAATCTATTGCTAATGGAGATTCTCATGTGCCCTTTAGAGACAGCAAGCTGACCATGTTGCTCCAGGTAATTTCTCAGTCATTTTGGTGTCATCATATGATGGTTTACATAGTTTGTCTGGAATCTAATGCTTCCTTGTTCTTTCTTTTTGTGCAGGATTCCTTTGAGGATGATAAATCCAAAATTTTAATGATATTATGTGCAAGTCCAGACCCTAAAGAGATTCATAAGACAGTCTGCACCCTTGAATATGGAGCCAAAGCGAAGTGTATTGTTCGTGGTCCTCATACACCAAATAAGGATAAAATTGGCACTGATGATTCTTCTTTAGTAATCTTAGGAACCAAGATAACAGCCATGGATCAGTTTATATATAAGCTGCAAATGGAGAACAAACAAAGAGAGAAAGAAAGAAATGAGGCTCACAAACAGCTTAAAAAGAAAGAAAAAGAAGTTGCTTCACTGAGGGCACTTATTGATGGGAAGGGACCCCCAGCAAGTGAAGAAGAGATTAACTTGAAGGTGAATGAGCGCACAAGGATGTTGAAACTTGAGTTGGAAAAAAAATTGGATGAGTGTCAGAGAATGGCTGAAGGGTTTGTTGAATTGGAGAGAAGGAGAATGGAAGAGAGGATACTGCAACAGCAGCAGGAAGTTGAACTGCTGAGAAGGCGCTTGGAAGAAATTGAAAATGAGCTATCCATTTCCAGGGAAGAAAGTAATGTGTCAAGAGACGTGGATGGAAGCAGCTTTGCCAGAAGGCTGTTGGGAGTTTATGCAGATGAGGAGCCTGGAATTGTGAAATCAATGGACCTGGACATGGATGATCAAGTAGCATTTATTCCTGTTGTGAAACAAGTAGATGAGGCTGTTCAAAAATCGAACAGTGATATCCCAGGCTTGGTAGATCATGATGTTTTTGCACCAACTTATGGTGGGAAAGTATGTCTGAGCACTGTGTTCGAGGAGGAAGAAGTAGAAGAGGAGGAACATAAAGAAAAAGCGGAGGATGATGTAGTGGAGAAAGGAGTAATAGAGGTAAAGATGATTGCTGATACCTGCTCTTCTCCTCAGAAATTTGATGCCCTTGACCTATCTAGTGGAAATTATTTGAAAGATAGATCACAGGATGAACTGGAGGGTGTTGATGCAGCCTCTTCAAGAAGATTAAGAATCCGAAATATCTTCACACTTTGTGGGAACTACAGAGAACTCTCTTATCAACAGATTAGAACTCCAACACCTGCAAGAAAGGGGTCTGAAGAAACTGATTCTGTAATAAAAAGTTCAGATAAGGAGAACTTGCCACTTCAGAAAGCAGTTGCCCTGGTAGAACAAGGAAAAAACCTATCAGATCTAATGGCATTGGCTTCAAAGGGGAACTGCATCCCCTTGAAAGAAAGAAATGATAGTTTATCACCTCAACTTGAATAACACTTGAGCTTTACTCCATTCATCACTCTATGAGAATATTAGTTCTGCTTGTGTGTATTAGATGGATGTATGCATATACTCCATTTTGTTTTTTGAATATATGGATTGTTAATATGAATCATCCCTTCTCTTTTCTCCTATAATTCTCGTTGTTCTTCCATCTGGAGGCCAACCCAACTACCACACTTGTAAACAATTTACCATATTTCCAGCCAGACAGAGCTCAGACTGTATTTATCTTCTCTTCATGTCGTACAACAGACGACTAGCTCCATTGAATTTTAGTCCACATCTATTTACATGTGCCAATATTTTTTATGTGTATCAATTGTAATTGCCTAGCAGCTACAGTATATGAGAACATGAATGCTCAGTCCCATTTTCTTTTCTTCACTGTTACAACAATTTTTTTTTTATTTACTAAATATATATAATACATTTATTAAAAAATCCACTAATTTTTATGTTTGACTTTCACAGTAGACTTGAAGATGATGGTTAGAAAAATATATATGGTAGAGAGAGGAGGAATCTGAATTGATTTGGTAATTTTTTTTTTAAAGTAAATTTGCAGATTTTGAGTCATGCTCTGGAAAACAAATTTTTAGATCATACTTTGAATCAATTTTGAAAAACAATATATGATTGAAGAAAGATATAAAAAATTATGTTGAGATTTTGACAATAATTCAAGATATGTGCTGTCATTCTTGATTGAAAATAATTCAAGATATGTTTTAAAGGATTATTATCATTTCAAATTTTTTATTCAGTTCAATTATTTATAAATTCAGTATAATTCAAGTTCGTTTGGATATCCGGTTCATGCGTTCAATTGTTTTAATTTATTAAAAAAATAAACTTTTCATTTTTAATCTTTAAAAATCAAAATAAAATAAATTTTATATTTTTCACTTTTAATTATTTGAGACTAAAATCAAAAAGTAATAATTTAATAAAAATTAAACAATAACTTAAATATTAAATATTAAATATTAAATTGAAAGTTAATTTTAATATTTATTACTAATTTACCAACAATAATGAATAAATAAGTGATCAAATTTACAATTAATAACTAATAAATAGTAAACGACTAATTATTATTAGTAATAATTATTAATAATATGTACTAATTTAGTGGATTAACTAATAAAATTAAAAACGTTTCCGCATGGACATGTGAAAATATAGAAATCTCACGAAAACATGGAAAACTCACTAAAACGGACCGTTTCTGCAAAAAGGAACTGGGTTTCTTTGCCTTGGAAAACCAGATTGGCTCTTTCAAAATATATCGCGATACTTGTTTTCTCTCTCCTTCTTCCCTCTCTACAAGCTGCCGATATCCTTACCTTACCTCATACCTGCAACTTCGAAGTCGACGGCAGCTACGGCGACTGGGAAGCAGTTGTGAAGGCGACGACGGCTGGGCGACTCCTCTCTTCTCTCTGTTTCTGTTGTAAGTTTTTTTTTTCTTCTTTTTTAAATTACTGTTTTGGGTTTTGAATTTTAGTTCTGTAGCATGTATAATTTGAGGTTTCGAGGTGTATCTACCATGGGTAACTTCGCATTCTCCATATGTTTGTGTAATTTTGATTTCTTCACTTGTTTGTGTGATTTTGATTTCTTCGTTTGTTTGTGTAATTTGATATCGAATAGTTGGGTTGGGAGTTGATTTAGATGTTTCAAGATTTCTAGAATTCCTTTGATTCTCAACAAATTCATGGGTTTAATGCTATGGTTGGTCTGATGCAAAGTTAATCTGATGGATATGCAATTTTTGCAAACTTAATCTGATGTTTATCAAACAAGGTGCAGGCGCATGCCTGAGTGACATGGGACATAAAAATAAAAAATTTAAAAAAAATTTAAAATTTTATCACTAAACTATTAGCAAGGTAATATAATATTATAACTATTAATATTCAATACACATTAAGTAATAACAACCAAAAAATACACACATAAGAAAAAAGAAAACTTAATAAAGGTTTCAAATCCTAAACACACAATACTCCTAACCTTCCTAAGATTGTTTCTTTTCTTTTATTTGTCAGCAACTTCTTCTTCTTCTTCTATTTTTTTTTGGCTGGAGCACATCCCTTTCTTGCCCTAACTTTCTGTTTTTTTTCTTTTTTACTGCTGAAACAGATTTATTGTTTCCTTTCTTTTTGTTTTTTCTTGAAATAATTAGGTGTGGTAAAGTCTATCAAAAGTGTTTTTTAATTTTTAATCAATGGTTCAGATTTACTTTCACATAAAATAAAAAAAAAAACAAATATGTAAAGATTGTCACAAAGGTATGCCTTTAGGGTGCCTCAACTGAAGCCCAAGGAGCATCAAGGTGCACGTCTTTGTAACAATGCCCGCCTTTGGCTTTCTAAGGCGCAAAAGTTGGTGCTTCGCGTGCCTTGCGTCTTAGGCGCGCTTTTAACAACTATGATATATATATATATATATATATATATATATATATATATATATATATATATATATATATATATATATATATAAAATATATTATTTGAGTCAGTAATTATTAAAAAAAAAATATATTAATAAAAATATTATATATAA
>CATIWR010566570.1:0-24825 GCA_949677035.1 Omphalea diandra | reverse complement strand
GTCGAACAATCAGGCTAGAGAGCTCAGCAGCTCAAGTTAATGGCAAGCAAAGATATGCAGTTAACAGTGTATCATTTGTCCCTGCTGACACTCCCCTGAAGCTTGCTGATTACTTCAAGATCGGAGGCGTTTTTCGAGTTGCAAGCATCACGGATTACCCGATTCATAAAAAGATGTATCTTGACACTTCAGTCATGGGTGCTGATTTCAGAGCGTTTGTTGAGATTGTATTTCAGAACCATGAAAACATCGTCCAGAGCTGGCACCTTGATGGTTACTCCTTTTGGGTTGTTGGGTAAGAACTCTAGCGCACTTCGAAAATCTACCTTGTTCGGCTAATTATTCATGCTGGAGAGGATTTTTCTAATTAATTATCATATATATATATATATGTACAGAATGGATGGAGGACATTGGACACCAGCTAGTCGTAATCAGTATAATCTTAGAGATGCAGTTTCCCGTTGCACCACACAGGTGAGTTCTTTCATTTCAATTGTCTTAAAATTTGTGACACAGAGAGGTATAAGACACATGCATGGCACAATAAATTACACCCCACAAGACTATTAGAAACAAAACTACTACCATACCACGCATAGTGTTTGAAAACATGGTCTTGCATAGCAACAAAGGAAGATGATTATGATTGGTGTTGCAGGTGTATCCCAAGTCATGGACTGCCATTTATGTAGCACTTGACAATGTGGGAATGTGGAATATAAGAACTGAATTTTGGGCAAGACAATACCTGGGCCAGCAATTTTATCTGCGAGTTTACTCACCTGTGATGTCGATCAGAGATGAATATCCCATCCCGAAGAATGCCCTTCTCTGTGGTAGGGCCAAAGGCAAAACTAGATGACCTCTTTAAAGAAGCAACTGATTTTAAAGCACCTGTATACGTTTGTACGATCCTATCTCAGGGTCTCATTCTTTACTGAGTGTAAAATTTTTGTATCTTGGCTTTGAAACAATTATTTTTTGTTATTCATTTTTATAAATGAAGAATTTTTTTTCATTTTAATTTTTTTTGAGACATATATCTGATTTCTGAAAAATGATGGGTATTATGAAGAGTGACAATGACAAGTAAAATCACCACTTGGCCTTATTTAAACTTTATTTTTTCTAAATTTATTTACAGAAGCAAGTAAATAAAAATAATGTACAAAGTTAACGGATAATATCAATACTATATATTCACAAAATTATTGCTAATCATGAACACGATTTAATGCAAACCTTGATACAATATATCATTGCCATTTTTAGTTGTTCAAAATTAAATTAATATAACTACAAAAAAATGAATTGAATAAATATATAATTATACAAGCAAATATATAAAGTGAATGAAAAATATTTATATTATGTAATTATTTCTTATAAAAAAAACTCAAATACAAGCTAGACATTATATTTTTGTTCATTGATGTGATGCACAAAAACTTTTGAACCAAGACATTTTCGCTTTTTGAAAACATTTCATTTCAGAAAACTTATCAAAATTTGTCTAAATATTTCGGATACATTTATACAATTTTGAAAAATTAAGAAACTCTTTTTTCATTTTGAAAATGCTTTTCTTTTCTACTATTAATTTTAATTATGAAATTTATAAAAAATTAATATTATTTTTAAATATTTGGTTGATTATTGTCATTTCGTTTATTTTTTTATAATTAATATTGATTTAGATAATAATTTTTAATATTATTTTTTATATAATCTAATAATTAGTTGCTTCAATATATATATATATATATATATATATATATATATATATATATAAGAAATATTTATAAATATGTTTCTATATGCTTTATATATTTACACATTTTTCTCACATTTTATTTCCTACATTTTAAAAAATATCATTTTTTTGTATTCATTTTCACGTCACTTCTATTATATCTATCAACAAATTCATTTGTATTAACTATTAATTTATTTATCTATAATATATTTAAAAGCTAACAAATTATTTTCCTTTTATTTATCCACTTCATCTTCCTTTTCTATTAGTGTACCATGTAGAATTTACTTTTAGGAAGTTCTATTTAATTAAATTTCATATTGTCATTTAATTTGTCTTGGATTAGCTGCTATAAAGTTATATTTAATCATATTTTATGTTTTTCATTTGACTTTGTGTTAATTTTCCCTATACTTATTACTGCATAATCCCTCAAATTCAATTTGTCACTTAATATTTTAACTTTCATTTGACTCACAAAGTTTATTTTCATATCCATAAATTGTTAATTTACTAACAAATTTATGATTGCTTTAGGTTTTAATCTTTGCTTCTCTGATTTCTTAGAGTTTAAAGGTGACTGATTCATGATTGAAGGTGAAAAACTGAGAGTTTGATAATAAAGCTTAGATAAAAAAAAAAATGAAAATAGAGTGACAATTAAGGGTTCTTATCGAGACCACTACTCATATGGTCAAGTGCCGCAATAGTGGTTAAAACTGTTAGACGAATTCATTCTTATTATACAAATTCCATTTTGTAAAAACTATCACATAAATTCTAAAACTCATGTTAAATTATTAAAAAAAAAGTTAAAGAGGGTAAATCCATAATAATCAATAACTATTTAGAGTCGTGCGATTGATCTTCCAGATCCTTGCGTATATTAAGAGACTCCCTTAAATTTTCTCTCAGTTTTATTTTAACTAACGGGATATCAAAAAAAAAAAAAAACAAAAACAAAAAACAAAATGTATGCATAAATTGGGGACCATCACCACTATATATATATATATATATATATATATATTTGGAATTCCTATTTTATCAGTCATAAAATAGGAATAACCGTAGATTTATATATTTTAAAGGTTCACATCTTATTGGATATATTAAAATCCAAATTACCTAAGCCTCATTAGATCACTTTTAATTGGATTTGACATTATTTAACAGTCCATAATATATAATTATTTACATATAAGCTCGACGTTGGATTTACGATCCAACAATCTCTCATTTTGGCTATATATATAGCCCTATAATTATGTATTACAAAAATAATTGTATGAGCTCAACTTTGTTGTCATTACCAAAATGTATCCATAATCAATCTAGTCCATCAATCATATCAATATAGGATCAAAGTGACCTTCATTACATTTATCGTAACTCAACTTATCAATGGTCACATATATCAATACAATTAAATGGCACCGATCATGATGTGGATATGTACCATAGAAATTTCATGCATTGTGATTTAAACATACTTATTTCTAACTGGTCCATCCTAAACTTTGATGAGATCAAACTATACTAAAATCATAGTGAAAATGATTCAAAACTTTATTTTTGTAGAAAATAACCTTAAAATATCTATAAACTGAAATAATTATGAATGTCAATATTAAAAGTATCCAAAGTTAAAGTTACAAACTCCCACAAAAACTGAATATCCTTAAATAACTTGACACCCATACAAGTAGTATGCTCATGAAACATCTTGGTTGGCAATCCTTTATTAAGCGTATATGCAATTATGGAGTCTATGCCACTATGTTCAATAGACAATTGCCCACTATAAATTCTTTCTTTAACAACTAGGAACTTGATGTCTATATGTTTTGACTTTATCGAGCTCCTATTATTATTAGAATATAAAACTATAGATTTATTGTCATAGAATAAATTAAGTGGCCTTTCAATGTTATCCACTATGTGCAGTCTCGTGATAAAAGTTTCACAGTCATATTTCATGATTGGACATTCTATAAACTTTGCTACCATAATATAAAAGGCTATAAGAGACTGCTTAGTACTTTTCCAAGAAATGGCACCTTCAACCAGCAAATAGATATAACTTGAAGTAGATTTCATACTATCTTAGTATCCAACAAAATCGAAGTCAGTAAATCCAATGATCTCTAGTTAATTCGACCTCTGATATGTGAGCATGTAGTCTTTTATTCTCAGTAAGTACCGCTAAACCCATTTGACTACTTTCCAATGGTCTATTCTTATATTGCTTAAATATCTACCCAACATCCCAGTGACATACACAATATCTGGACTCGTTCAAACCTAAGCATGCATCAAACTCCTATTGCATATGCATAAAAAATCTTCTCCATTTCCTTTTTCTCAAAATCATTCTTAAGGCATTGACTGAGACAAAATTTGTCTTCCTTAACCCAAGGGGTATCACCTAGTTTGTAACTTTGCATGTCATATCTTTTAAAAACCTTTTCGATATTTCCCTTTTGTGACAATCCAAGAATACCCATAAAATGATTCTAGTATATTTGAATTCCTAACACAAAAGAAATGTCACCAAGATCTTTCATCTCAAAATTCTAGGTCAGAAAGCTATTGGTTTCGTGCAATAAGCTTATATCATCACTAGTAAGTAAAATGTTATCAACATATAAAACCAAAAAAATATAGTTGCTCCCACAAAACTTATGATATACCCAGTCATCGACCACGTTTATCTTAAAACCAAATGAGATGATCACTTGATGAAACTTGAAATACCATTATCGAGATGCTTGTTTGAGCCCATATATGGATTTCTTGAGTTTGCAAACTATATTCATTAGATCTCCTTACACAAAATTTTCTAATTGCATCATATAAATTATTACATCAATGTCGCCATTTAGAAACATTGTCTTTACATCCATCTAATGTAACTCCAGATTAAAATGCACCACTAATGACATTATAATCCAAAAAGAGTCTTGCGAAGAAACTATAGAGAAACTCTTTAAAATCGATGCTTTATTTTTATGTGAAGTCCTTTGCAACAAAATGAGCTTTGTATCTCTCCACATTGCCTTTTGAATTCCTCTTGGGTTTAAATATCCATTTGCAACTAATGGGTTTTGCACTTTTTGGCAATGGACAAGATCCCATATGTCATTATCCTTCATGGACTTAATCTCCTCATGCATCGCATCAATCCACTTTTGAGAGTTAGAACTTTCTATGGCTTGACAAAAATTGATTAGATCATCTTCTATCTCTCCAATGTCAACCTCAAGTTCTTTAAAAAACATAATGTAGTCATCTAGCACTACACCTCTCCTTTTTCTAGTGGATCTCCTTAATGGCATAAGTTTTTTAGGTGATAAAGTTTGTTCTTCTTAAGCATTGACTTGAACAAAAAGTTCTTCGATATTGTCTTGATTGGTTGTGTCATCAACAAAGTCAGGAATGAGATCATGATTAATGCTAATAACACCTATAGGAATATTAACATATTCCATTTAAAAAATAACATCCCTAATAGTATGTCCCTCTGCAAACTCAACATTCTCAAAGAACCAAGCATTTTTTGACTTAAAAATCAACTTAGTTGTAGGATCATAAAACTTGTATCCCTTAGATCTTTCAAAATATCTAATAAAATAACATCTCATTGTCCTTGAGTCCAATTTCTTTTAATTGGGCCTATAAGGACTTGGATCAACTGGACATCCCCAAATATGCAAATAATTTAGACTAGGCTTTTTGCCTGTCTAAAACTCATAAGGAGTTTTAGTAGTTGCTTTAGTTGAAACCCTATTAAGGATATAAGTTGCAATCTTAAGTGCTTCTCCTCAGAGTGATTCTAGTAAGGTAGAATGAAAAATCATACTCCTCGCCATGTCTTTAAATGTCTTGTTTCATCTTTCAGCAACACTGTTCAAAATAGGTAAACCTGGCATGGCATGTTGAGGGACGATACAACATTCCTCTAGGAATTTAGCAAATGGTTTTGGATGTTATTCACCTGAACCATCATATCTACCATAGTGTTCACCAACACGGTCAGACTTGACGCTTTTAATCCTTTTGCTTAGTTAGTTTTCAACCTCAACCTTATAACTTTTTAACACATCCAATGACTATGACTTTTCATGAATGAGATACATAAAGTCATATCTTGAGAAATCATCTATGAATGTTATGAAATACTATTGAACATTCTAAACATTTATAGGAAATAGCCCGTAAATGTTTGTATCTATAAGTTCTAAGATGTCTAAAGTCCAGTTGGCTTCAAATCTCTTTTTATTGGTTTATTTTCCCTTTCTACAGTTAACACAAACATCAAAATTTGTAAAATCAAGGGAATCAAAAATTTCATCTGACATAAGTCTCTTAATTCTCTTTTTAAAGATATGACCTAATCTCTTGTACCATAATGGAGCAAAATCCTCATTGCTCAATTTTCAATTTATATCTTGTGTACTTAATTGTAGGGATTCATTAAAAGATATAATTGTATCCAATGAATAAAGATTATCATAGCTTAATAAATAACTGAAATGGTAAGAATAACCAAAATTGTCTAAAGTAGAAACCATAATTGTTTATTTCCAAATAGGCAGGAATAACCATAATTGTCTAAAGTAGGAAAAAAAAATTCATCTAAAAATGGTACAATAAATTTCTCATCAAGATTCAAATAATTTCTAGTCTTTAACAATAATCTCAATTTTTTTATTGCCTTTACTTTAACTATTTTACCATTACCCACATAGATATATCTTTCATCAATTCGCTCTCAGCAACTTAAGCAACCATGCATAGATACACTTACGTGAATTATTGAACTAGAATCTATCCACCATGTGTGTCTAGGTACTGAAAATAAATTACCACAACAAACCATATTAAGAAGTTTACCTTTCTTAGCATGCTATGCGTGATAATCGGTGCACTGCTTCTTCCTATGCCCTTCAATTCCACAAAAGAAATAATTTTTACCTTATGGTTCACTTGATTTATGTAGTTGTTTCACTTAAGATGTTATATATGTAGCTTCCACATCCTTTTTTCTTTTTTTTTTTCCCTTGTCCTTAGAGGTTAAGGCCAGGTGAGCACTTTCTGACTTAACTTGCTTCAACTTTTTCTCTTCCTGAACACAATATGATATGAACTCATTTAGAGATCAAGTCTTTTTCTGACAATTATAACTCACCTTAAACTAGTTAAATAGTGTCAAAAGAGATATAAAAACCAAATGCACTAGCAAGTCCTTTGAGAGATCAAGCTTAAGTGTTTTTAGCTTAGAAGCAAGATGAAACATCTCTATGTACTATCTAATATTGTATTTACTTTTATACCTCATTGAAATGAGAGTTGTTAAAAGTGTACCTATCTCAGCCTTTTTATTCTTAACAAATCACTTTTCAATATCTGCTAGGAACTCTTAGCTATAGTAATCTTTTTAGACATTATGCCCCAAATGCTTCAAAAATGGTCTTCTTCATAATCATCATGCATATATGATTTGATTTCTCCCACCTTTCTTTATCCTTGTTTTCATTAAAGGTACTCTTAGTTGTAATAGGTAAAGGAGAATTAACCCTTAACGCGAGGTCAAAGTCCATAACTCTAAGAACTATCAAGAGGTTCTCTCGCCATGACTTTAAGTTAGAGCCATTCAACATAGGAATTGAATTGATGTTGGCAATAATATTAACTAGAATTATAGCTAAACAATAGAGAATAAGAAACAAGCAAAACAAACTTGTGTAAGTCTTAAAATCAAATATCACAATAATAAATTCAAAATAAAGGTAAATCTCATCTCAAGATACCAAACACTTTATTAATATTTTATCTTTGGACAAAATATTAACTTGTAAGTGATATCTTGGTGTAGTAATAAAATATTAGTAAGATTATGTCAAATAATAAATTTTCATTTGGGCCAATTTATTATTTATATAAAAAACTGAATAATCATCATGTGTTTATTACCACAAGTGTACATACAATTCTTGTCAAATATGAACTTCCTTTGGGCTGATCAATATTCGCATAAATTACATGCACATAACCATTTATATTTCAAAACAAATCAATTTCAACAAGAGAGGTCATTTTGGTAACATGTTATTTCAATTAATTTACCTTAAAAAATATATAAAACCAATATTTAAATTCAAAATTGTGCCAAATTTTCTTTAAATCAATTGTAGTTACATACAAAATAATAATAATAATAATAATAATAATAATAATAATAATAATAATAATAATAATAATAATAATACCTTTTGTAATCACAAAACGTTACCCTAAAAAGTTAATATTCACTTTATCTTTTATTGCAACATTAAGTATAGAACCAAAACCATTCACAGTAATAGCCAAGGTCAATAGCAAAACAATATTAAGAAATCAATACCTAGGAAAAACAAGTTCTTATCATTACATAAAATGATGTTGGTTGTGTGATACAAACATATATATATATATATATATATATATATATATATATATATATATATATATATATATATATATAAAATAGAAAATAAGTATAAAATAATTTTAATTCTTATAATGGCATGAAACCCTTTAAAAGTTGAACAAAAAATAAGTTGCCAACTTTAAGAAGGAAAAAAGCATGGCCCTGGATGCAAATAATAATGATTTTTACTAAATAGTCTACATTCAAGGAACAGTGATGCATAGCATGTTTTTTTTTTTTTTTAATAGATGGGGACAAAATATATTCATCAATATATGATACATGTTGGCTTTTGTGCACCAAAAAAAGAGTTGAATTAGTGAGAAATTTGAACTTTTGGTGAGAGCACATACAATTAAAAGATAATGAAATGAAAAAGAGAATATCAACACACAAGATTTGTAGCATTTCGGGTATTAACCAACTATGTGTCCACTCTTTTAATTCACTAGTTGGATATTTCACTAACTCACTTTGTGTTGCCTTCATAATAGTTCTTCAATGCTTTCTATATATCACAACAACTTTGACCATGTTGCACTTTCCCACACTCTTCTCTTGATAAAGAACTAAAGATAATTGTCATTGCCCTCTTATTTCTTCCATTTATTTTTCTATGGCCTTCAACCCATTCTTCTCTTAAGAATGGTTCTTCAAGTCCATTTGCCATCTTTGTGGATGACTTCCATTCTTTTGTTGCACTATCCCAAACTTCAATAAAATCACTATCAAGATAGACTTCCATCTTATACTTCCCAATAAGTATAGTCAATTCCATCAAAGTGAGGTTTGAGGTGAGAGTGGATTTCTTCATGTGTCATGATATTTACTCAAGCAATTAAGGTTAGTTTTGAAATTTAACTTCAATACCACTTATTGTCCCACCAAAAAAGGGCTTGAATTGGTGGAAATTTTGAATTTTTGGTGAGAGCACACAAAACTAAAAGATAAAGGAAAGAGAAAGAAAAGATCAATACACAAGATTTATAGTGGTTCGGGTATTAACCAACCTTACGTCCACTCCTCAATTCACCAATTGGGTATTTCACTGACTCACTTTTTTATTTTACAATCTTACACAAAAACTTAGTATTTTGGCTCACACTTAACCCTAATTATTAGTGTTTATAGTTAACACAAAACCTTATAAGAGTTTTACATACTAAAGACTCACTTTAAAACCGAAGCTCAGTGTTTAAAGCTCGCACTTAACCACTTACAAGCAATGAATACTCTTAACAAATAAAGTACATAAATAATTAAGAAAGAAGCATGAGAAATTAAATTGTAAGGGTTTCAACACAATAAATATAAGTTCTCTTGCATTCAAGGTCATTTAGTAGAACATTTATAGTTTACAATCATCAAGTAATCATTGTTAAGGAAACTATATACAAATCTCCAACATTTAGTAGGTAATTTTGCATTTAATGCTTATCAAAGAATTTTCATGGTTGAGATCCTTGAATCGCAGTTGCAATCTCTTTTTTGTGCTGAGAATTATACTTTTATGATCGAGAATTTCAATTATGTGTAATGCTTAGTGACATGTGGCACTAATCATTGGTTCTTCAAAACTAGCCAATGGAATGTTTCGCTTTTTGTAGAGGCCTTAATTGCGATCATGGATTGCATTAGATTAATGAACCATGAGCTTTGCTGTGAACTGAACTGGACCTTTTGGTTCATTTTTGAAGTTGAGTCATGGTCGTGCCTCTTGGGTCGCAGTTGCAATCTTCAAAACTCCTAATGGCTCCTTAAACATGTGACATATGTCAACTAGTTTTGCAATGATCGTTGGAACCCTTTTGGAAGAGGTTTGAACTTTGCGGTCGTGACCTAGATATATATCATACCGTAAACTAGATCAGAGGTTTGTGTTTCATTTTTAAGCTTGGGCACAATTGTGATTCAATTCTTAGTTGTGAACCTTCTATTTTGAGCGTGGTTAACAGACCAGTTTTGAGATTTGGAGATTTCTCACTTTCATTCGACTTTCCAACTTATTCTTATGTTATTTTCTATAAAAACAACACTTAATTCGATCATTAGTACCTTTCAATCTATATTTTCAAGATTAAAAATATAGTTTGACCAAGATTTTGATCACCTAGATCCAACAATATCCAATCTTAAAGTAAAAATAGTAAAACTGAAACTTACTAAAAAATTGATTACAGTCGAGCATCCAATGTAAAACGCCACCGTTTAACGTTAAAAAAAAAATTAGATGGGACCATATTAAAATCATGTTCTCCTGCAAAATCTTGTTGGGCCGTAGACCAAACTCCTCGTTCTGACCTGCTCCAAAAGAGCAACCACGTGCTGCATTTTCCCACAATCAAGGCATAAGCAAACGAAGTCATTTTGGTAGGAGAAGAGAAGACAAAACACACCATAACATGAAGCCCAAACCCAGATCAACGCATGGACATGCCAAAGGTGCTCCGCAACTGTTAATAACCAAATACCCACGCTCCGATAAATTGCAAAATCACCACCGCCTAATAGCACAGTACGAAGGCGAATTTGTTTTGTTGTTTATATATAAATAAAATTAAACTTCTTTTTATTTTATAAAAAATAATTTATTCGTTAAGTAGTAAGAAATCATATTTCAAGTTCTTTTAGTTAAGAGTAAAATTATGTTGCTTCATTTTTATTATAAAATTAGATTAAAATTGATTTATTTCATAAAAATTAATTCATTTATAAATTTGTTTTCAAAAATGTATTTTTAATATTTGAGATATATTATGAAAATATTATTTTTCTTTTAATTTATAAAATTATAATAAAATTAGATCATACATATTTTATATTATTTACTATTTAATACAAGAAAAATATATCAAAAATAAAAATTTTATAAGTTTCATTGATCACCAGCAACAATCAGTGATGAATATTGGTAGTCAAAAATAACAAATGATAATGAATACATATTGTTATATAATTTATTTTTTATTTAAATAAATTTGTTAAAATCTAAAACATAATTTTCTATTTTGATAAAAAGGAAGTCATTTTCTTAAAAATTATTTAATTTTCTATTGATTAAGAAAATATTTTTCTATTGATCAATTTTTTTTATCCCGCCAAATGTCAAAAAATGCAGAAAATATTTTTTACAAAATAAAGAAAGCCTAATTTAATTTTATATTTTTTAACCAAACTAAATTAAATTATTTGAGAAATTAAATAAATCAAACCATATAAGTTGAAATTTTATATTCAAACAAATTTAACTAAATTGAATTTATAACATTTATAACTGAATCGAATACATAGGATTTTAGTTTGATATGTTTTGATCTTATCAAAATTATATGTATTTTAGACTGATTCAATTTAAATTTATATAATTTTGTCTAGTTTTTTTTATAAATTTGGTTTATATATATGGCAAATTGAAGTCAATTTTTTAAATTAAATCTGAATTGAACACATTATACCAGAAAATGAATCAAATTGATCGAACAATATTGATATAAGTAGTTTATTCAATTTTCAATTAGTTTATGCACATCCTAGCTTTAATTATTATTTCTTTCAAATATATGTTAATCTCAATTTTAAGTTTAACTTTTTATGTTTGTTTACACTTGTATTATTATTTCTTTTTAAATAAATATTAGCTTCAATTTTTTTGAGTTTATAAGTGTTTTTCTTAGGTTTATTACACCTAAAATATTTTTGGCCCAAACTTAATTAAATCTTTGGCTTAAAGATTAAGAACCATTAATTTTAGTGTAAATCCATAAATTCTAAAAATTCATTTTTGAACTTATATCCATGTTCCTTGACACATAACACATAGAACCGAAGGAATATTTTGGAGAATTGAGCATATATTAAATATAATGGAGTGAAGCAAGGAACAAGTTTAGATTGGGCATATGTTAAATATGTTGGAGTGGAGTGAGGAACAAGTTTGAAGTTAGTTAGAAGTTGGGATGAAGCTTTTATGTGTCATAAACTTTATTTTGAAGCATTGAATAGATCATTTACAAATATTTTATGTTATTCATATGAAGAGAAATTAAATAATCCATTTGGTGGAAAACTATTTTTACTCGACGATGAATTTAGATAAATTTTGTCTGTTGTTGTAAACGGTAGTGAAGAGGATATTATAAATGTGTCAATAACAAAATCTTACCTGTGGCCTTTTTTTAAAGTATATAAACTAACTATTAAATGTGACTTCAATCACATTGTAATGACAATGATGATTTATTTATTTTTGCTAATTGACTTTTATTAGTGGGTAATGGAACAATGCCTACAGTGAAATTGAATAAAAATGATGGATAAGTTGATATGATAAAAATACGAAAACTTTATTAAGTATGCATCATGTTGACCTAATAAAACAAATAATTTCAGAAACATATCCTGATATAACAGAATACTAATTATTTATATGTCAAAGATAGATCTATTATAACACCTATTAACAAAATTGTTGATGTAATTAACAAAGAAATTGTTTATCTAAAACCTAAAGAAGAAAAAATATATTATAATTCATATTCAACATGTAACACATCAAATGGTTTTAACAAGTTGGATGTACTTTACCCAATAGAATTTCTAAACTATTTAAATTTCAACGGTTTTCCAAAACATCAATTAAAACTGAAAAAAATGTGCTTTTTATGTTATTAAGAAATATTAATCCTAGCATTGGCTTATGTAATGGTATTAGATTAATGGCAACTAATTTAGGAGTTAGAGTTATTAAAGTAATACTAATAATCAAATCACATTGTGGAAATAAAGTATATATTCCTTGCATTATTCTTTCATACAACGAAAATAAATTTCTTTTTATATTAAAAAGAAAACAATTTCCAATTCATGTTTATTACTATATGACAATAATAAAAGTTAAGAACAGACATTGAAACAAATTGGTTTATACCTACATGATCATGTTTCTATTACAAACAATTATATGTTGCTTTGTCTCGAGTTACATTAAATAAAAACTTGCATATACTAATAAATTAAAAATCTTCAAATGATAATGATGTATGTGTAGATGTTGCTAAAAATATCATGTACAAAGAAATTTCGATAATTTAATTTCTGTTATTGTTTTATTTTCATTGTTAACGTGTTGTTTATTTGTATTATTTTATTCTACATATTTGTTTGATTTTTTTCTCCAATGAAATGGCATATACATTGTCGTCTAAAATTAATAGTGCAAGCAAAAATATTCACATCAAATTTCATGTTACACGAATATGGGAATTTGTAAATATTTTAAATCCAAATGACTTATTCAGTCTAGAACTTTTAATGCTCGTTGAGAAGGTAATATAAATTGCAGATAGTTGTTAAATTTTTTTTATTAATTTTTCGAACACTTGCTTTTAATTATTTCCTCTACACATTGTAGTTAGGGCGACACTATGCATGGGACATTACCGAAGTAGTTTGCTACTCATTTTCGGCAATTACTTATTGAAGGAAATATATATAATATTTTGAGCTTCATCTTCATACCAACGTAATTTGATTATAGAATAAGCCATCATCCTTTCCGAATTAAATTACCACAAAATGCTTTGATCAAATTATAGACATTTGTTAAATTTTTTTATTAATTTTTCCAACACTTGCTTTTAATGTGTTATTTCCTCGACACATTGTTAGGGTGACACTATGTATGAGATAATAACGAAGCAGTTTGCTACTCATTTTCGGCAATTACTTATTGAAGGAAATATATATCATATTTTGGGCTTCATCTTCGTACAACGCAATTTGATTATAGAATAAGCCATTATCCTTTTTGAATTAAATTACCACGAAATGCTTTTATCAAATTGCTTAATAAGAGACCTGCCCATCCCACTTGAAATATTTAAATTCTATGAGTTTTAGAATGTGAAAGCTCAAGCTGGTGACAAAACATATCTTACAGGTTTGAAATACCTTTTCTTAAAAATACGCAAACAAAGCCACTATTTATAATAAATTTAGTTCTTTATTGAACTATAATAAATATTATATATGTTCCTTTTTGTTTTAGATATTTTATGTGCAATAATTGCTATTGGATCTATTGAAGAGGCCAATATAATGGGGACGAATTGTCAAGAAACAACATATTCAATTAGGAGTATGTTATCGATTTAAAACAAATGTCTTCATTCAATATTCTTATATTTAATGTTTACTAATTTATTGAATTATGTAGCAATGAGATTTTAAATGTTGTTCTTTGTGATAAAATTACGAATCAAATTTTGGAGGATAATATTTCAAATGAGGAAATGCTTGAAGCTGTTGTGATAATGTTACTATCCATGATAATTAAAAAATTTAATAGTAACCGCTATTATTTTGCTTCAATTTTATTTATCAATTTTAATTTTACATAATTTATAACCATTTACGTTATTTTGTATCACACATTATTTTGTAGCACAGACAAAATATCCGTCAATAGCTTATTTGCAGCAAGAGTTTTCATTAATCTTGCAATTTCAGAAGTTCCCGATTTTAAAAAAAGCTAAGTTATTTATTATGTTCATTTCCAATGATTTTCAATGATACATATAATTATATAATTGCAGGTTAGTCGATTCAGTTGGAAAAATAGTTAGGCTCCAAACTGAAAGTCATTTAACTTGCTAGATAGAGGACGAAAAAATGTTAATAGGAAAACAATTGCAGAGTTACTAGCTCTCGATATCCACACAGATAAAGTATAACTATTTATTATTACCATTATTAACATTTTTGTGTTAAAATACACATAGAAATAATTATTATTACCATCCTTTTACTTTAATTGACAAGATATAAAATTTACTTGCAAAGCAACGATCAAAGATGTTAATATTTCAAGTGGATGGTGGTATAGAGCATGTCCACAATGCGAATGTCAATAAGGTTTGATGTAAAAATTGTGGAATATTGACAGATCCTTCGACATACTAGTATTAAATGCTAATAAATTATTATTTATTTATTCATTATTTTTGCAATATAAATACTGATATGTCACTTGAAATTATAGGTACAAATTGAATACAATTGTTGAAGATGAAATAAGATCTGCTAATTTCATGAATTTTTTTTATCGTCAACAACTAATTTAATTGGTTTATTAGCAAGTAATTTAGCTCAAGGATGTTAAGATAAGTTTTCGCTACCTCCTTTTATGAGTCGGATCTTTGGATTACAGAGACTATTCCATGTTGTTCTTAGTACCAGAAAAGATGATCCATACAATCTTTTATTTAAAGTAACTTATGTTTTTAAAGATGATAATTCATCAGTGCCAATATAATCATCTTCTTTAGGAACAACTCCTCAGAGTTTGATGCTTCTTCAAATTTCGTTAATAGTAGGTAGGGTCACAAAAAAGTTGCTAAAATAGTGTTAACGTCTTGCAATGTAACAGATGATCAGTTAATAGAAATGTCGAGATCAACTTCTTCATTTGACATTACATTTAAATCATTGTTTAATGATGAATCACAGAGTGATTTGTTCCTGGATGAATCGCCCGCAAAAAAGCTCGCCCTTGGTAGACATTAATATTTCATTCACCATTTATTTATGCTAATTATGTTGAATATGTTTCATCTTGCACCATATAATATGTTATTTTTCCAAAATTTGTAGATCTACATCCTCAACATCTTCTATAAATGATAATCGTTAACAAGTTATGCAAGGTATATTTAAATATTTATTTAAATTATATCTTTTAATTATATTTTAAGAAAACTAAATATTCCTTGTCATTTTTCTAATACAGGTGCTTTGCTGAAGCCCAAGACGATATGCCTAATAAACATTTTAATTGATTTCTCTTATGCATATTTACCTTTGTTTAAGATAATTTGTTTAGCGACAAATATGATATTTGCAGTTGTATGTCTCCCCAAACTGTAATAAATGTGTCCAATAATGAAAACTGAATGAATAAGACCTGCTGCAGTGCAGAGAGTGATTCATTAGTATTTATATACGTGTCGTGACAATTAATTAAAGTTTTGTGTTGAGATTTTGGATATATTGATTATAGGAACCGTTAATTCAATTTAACCAACAATTGGCTAATTAAATGAAGAGTAGATATATATGTTGTAGAAATAATAAATTTTAAAAAAAGAGAGGAACAAGTATTTATGCAAAATTGATCCTAAACCAAAAAAAAGATAAAGGTGAAAATGGGAAAAAAATCATGGGAGAAAATTAACAAGAAGAAACAGAATAACAAAAGCCTTTTATATAAGGTGAGACACGTAATCTTAATACTATAACTATCATGGAACTCTATAATCAACTATACATTGAGTTATTAAACTGGTCAGAAAGAGTTAGCATAGATCTCAAAAATATTAGAGTAAACTTAAATAAGTCATAACCAAATCAAAATCAAAGTTATTTGAAGTGATCTACAAAAAGGGGAAAAAAAACTGATTTAGTAACAAAAATTTTCATCTTCATCGCTAGATTTTATTGCTATTTTGATGTTTTCTTATACTATCTCAACTTAACCAACCGAAAGGAATCAAGTGAAAACAATCCAACAAAACAAATATATATATATATATATATATATATATATTATGAACATTGAAATATATAAATTTTTTATACATATTGTTCTCAAACATTAATATTTCATATATATTTTTAGTATAATACATATTTTTCGTAGTAAAATACTCGAATTTTATCGAATCAAATCCAAATGCCTAAATTGAGAATTCCGTCAGTTTAGTATGGATATATTTCTTAGAACCATATGGTTTTGACTCTCCCAGCGAGGAATGCTCAGCCCCTGACTGAAAAGTTTTAAATAAACACAGATAACCACAAATTATAACCCGGGCAGGTCCACAACCCAAACATGAATAACCCCCCAAGCCCATGCCAATTATTTTACACAAATTTGGATACGTACACAGGCTTCCAAAGACTTCTGCACTTGGTGACCAAAGATGAAACGGGAATAGGAGAAGAGGCTATTTATAGCCCTCAACACTATTGTTTTCAAAATCAGACTAGATGGATTGGATTGATAAAATTGAAAATTAGTCAATCATCTAGTTTGATTTAGTCTTACAAATCAAATATCTTAAAAAATCAATTAAAATCAGAAAAAACCGGTCAAAATTAGGAAAATTGTCTAAAATCGAAAATCGAATCAAACTGGTCCAATCTAAAACTATATCGTTTTGTTAAAAATTTAAAAATTTTAAAAAATTACATTATAGTACTTAAAATTTAAATTTTAAAAAATAATTTTCATTACTTCATTATATTATATATTTTTTTCTAATTTTTAAACATTTTTTAAATATTATTCATATATTTTTTTTAAAAAAAAACTTTATTGAATCGAATTGATCAAACCAACTAAACCAAAAACCGACCAATTGACCGATTTGATCTCAAATTCAGTTTTAAAAATATTGCTCAACGCTTGGTGGCGCACTGAGAAAGAATGAAAGTAAAATGCTTTGAGGAAATAACTCTGCTTGTAAATTTGAGGCAGAGAAACTTCATCATTTGTTAGTGCATAAGGACCAAGAGAAACAAAAGGTCCGCCACAAGAATTTCATTGTGCACCAAGCTATTATAGTGTAGGAAATAGGAATGGCAACTGCTATAAATATAATCGATAGATTCAGACGGCAAGCAAGTTAGTAGTGCTTATTTCCCTACAAAACAAACATTCTTCTCTAGACAAGCATCCAAGTATACAAAATATTTATTGATTATAAAAGTATCAGGCAGCATATTTTTATCGACTCATAACTCAAATCCACAAACAGGAAATGTCCAAATTAAGTACTTTTTGATATTACACCACTAACATATATAGCAATTGCTGATAGTCCTTAAGAAGATCCCAATATATTCTGTATGTCCTTCTGTGAAAGAAAATGAGAGGACAAAACATCAGATGAGCCTTATAATCATTAAACATTTGAAGAGATAACTTAATTGATCATACCTCAATTTTAAGGGGTGATGTAGTTGAAGCATATCGTGCCACAACCTTCCCCTCCTTATTTACTAAAAACTTTGTGAAATTCCACTTGATGGCATCTCCAAAGTATCCACCCTTTTCGGATTTTAGATATTTGTAGAGGGGTGCTGAGTTCTTCCCATTTACCTCTATCTATATTAATCAGAAAAAGGACATTAAAATAGATCTCCATTCATCTCCCAAATTTATTTATTTATTTTTTAAATAGAAACTTGGAATCATAAATTACCTTATCAAAGATGGGGAATTCAGCTTTGAACATTGTGCATGCAACTTCTTGGATCTCCTCATTGCTTCCTGGTTCCTGTCCTGCAAACTGGTTGCAAGGAAATGCTAAGATCTCAAAACCTGCCATAAGAATGCCAGTTATAAATTCATACATAAATAGTGAAGTAAAGTAATAAAGCTGATCTCCACAAGAATACAAGACCGACCTTGGTTCTTGTACTTCTCATACAAGACATTCAATTCCTTGTAGTTTGATTGTGTTAAGCCGCTGCAAAAGGAAGAATTTTATTCATTAACAAGGCAAAAGCTTTGAATATCATTAGAACAGTTTAATTTTCTTGGAAGAGGACATTTTATGCATGATGAACAAAGTGAAAAAAAAAAAAATTTATTAGCAAATCTATGAATTGCAAGTTAATCGAAGTATGTGAAATACGATTTGCATTAGCATTGAATGTATTCTGAGCAGTCACAGAAAAAAGAATGAGAAAAAGGAAAATGTTTGCCCTTTCCTTGCTTGTAATTCGAGTAAAAAATAGGAATGGAATCACTTCAGCATTTGGCTGTGCTTGAGGACCAAAAGAAAACAGAAGGCCATGTACAAGAATTTCATCCTGCAGTGCAGAAGCTAATACAACATGCAAGGCCATGCTGTCTGAGTGACCAAAATCCAGTTTTCTAACATCAATAACATGCATTTCAGTCTTTTATCAGAATATTATATTTATCTGAGATCATTTGCTAGTAAATGTTTCAACCTAAAACGTACTCTAGTGAAAAACAAGAAGTTTGTACATACATGCATGTCCAAATGCATGAATGGTCGAATTATGCCCTTTTCAAATGTTAAAACAAAATTCATTTGCCAAATATCACCTTTAGTAATCAATCAACAAGCATCTCTTTCTTAATCGTAGACAATGATTTCCATATATATTTTTTTGAGCACAGAAACAAGGGAATTGTTTAGTCAACAGCTAGTGTAATATATGGAGAAAGGCATTATGACAGGGAAAAAAGGTCAGGTATTTCACAGCATTGAGATGTGAGGGCCAGGATGAGATTTAGATTAATTTAATCATGTAAAAGGCAAAGATTAAAGAAACAGATCAGCTAGGTAAGTAGTCAAATAAGAAACATATTTGCGTCGGATTACCATTTGGAAGCGACATTCACAATCAGAAGAACCTTCCCACTGTATTCACTCAGACTCACATCATTTCCACGGATATCCTGCAATCAAATGCCATTAGCAACTCTATCTGCACAAACAAATTACAAATTTCTGAGGCGTACATCAACAGTCATTAATCTTGAAATTACAAAGTCATTTTCCAATGTTATGAACTGTGTTAATTGTCTGAACCTATCCAATCCGAGAAAGAAAGGGTAATTGATTCAAGTTAAATCAAAGGGGCCTCAAATTTAAAGTTTAGTGTAATAATATTTTCTTTTCCCATCATGAACAACATACTTTCTCAAGTCAAACTTGTAATTTTGCTGTAATTCAAACTGAACTGCATAATATATTTATCAAATAACAATCATGCTCAATGACATAATCAATAAAGTTGTAACAAAAATCAAAAGCTTTACGAAGTGGGACCAAATTATATAAGCAGAACAATACTAAATCCATGCAAGAGGATTGAAAAAAGTGCACAAACTTTTTTTTTTTTATCAAAATTTGAAGGGGATAAAAGGAGTTGAATTCGAAATATTTAATTTTCAAAGAGATAGATAACTAAATTAGGTTGTGAGATTCTTTCCTATTTGTTTCCCAATTTTTTATGGGACTTATTTGCTGTACTGACTATTAAGCTGACGAAGTTCAATTGTCATGTAATCATCTAAAAATTAAAGATTAATTAGGTTGGTTGCTCTTTACATTGAATCAGAGCACCTATTATTGCATGGTGGGAAACTGATGTCCAGAACATGGGATACTAAAAAGTTTGGCATATGAAAAACATGAGTGCAGAAAGACTAATTGTTATTTCCCGTTGGTACCCCAATTTTTCCGCCTTTTTATGCCTCTGGCCAAGAAATTCAGAAATCAAGGTTGAACAACTCATAATGGATATTCATGCACTGTTCAATTGGTAAAATTAAACAAAAATTTGACTAAGTAGTTTCTTTTTTTTTGTTCTTTATAACCTTAATCCCATCATAACTATATTCATTAACTACACTCCTTACAGAGATAAAACACAAAGAAAACCAGACACCTGTTTCTTTTTATCTGTTCTGAAAGAAAAAAGAGATATGACAAAGAAAGCACAAAATTGAAAACTTTCTTTTGTATCATTTAGTTTTACTCACAACCAACAAAGAATAAAAATGAAACAAACCCGGATATGGAAGTGTATGCAAGGATTGAATAATACCTTGACAGTGAAATCATAAATAGAGTTGGTTGTTTCTTCAGACATGTTCTTGGATGAAGAAAAAGGAGATGGTGACTGGCGATAGAAGAACAAGACGGCAAGAACAAGAAAGATAAGAGAAACCCAATTGTTGAAATGCATGTCCAAATATATCTTTATCAGACTGACGACCAATAATGCACTTAATAGTTTTCCTAATATGACTATTGACCAGCCATCTTTGAGGTTTTTCAGTACATATATATATTTAAAGATTTGACACTTTTTTTTTTATTAAAAATAAGCAATGACTAAATTTTAAAAAATATGTTAAAATTTGAGACTTTTTTAGTAATTAAATCTTTTAACAAAATTATTGAATTAATATTGTCAGATAATTTTATTTTATTTTTTTATATAAAATGGTCAAAATTTTTTTGATCAACCAACCACAGCCTAGACTACATTTGAAATAAAAACTTAAGTTTCAAATTAATGAAAAAAAGTTAAACAATTAGTTAGATTTATTAAAATATTAAAATTTATTTTTTTTTATAATTAGGCCTTTTATTTTGAATAAATTAATTCAAAAATTGTAAAATATATACAGTTTTTAATTCTATTATAATTTTTGTTTGTATTAATACTATAAATGTATTTTGGATTTACTGAGAGTATTATTCTTTGATTAGATTTTTTTCAAATTTTTTTACTTAATTAGATCCCTCGATTTTTATAATTTATCAAATTTGATTTAAATTATTTTTTATTTTAATCAGAATAATACTTTTATTTGTTATGCTGTTCAAGTCTAATTTTTATTAAGTAATATAAAAATTAATTTTTTATTAAAAATAAACTATAAATTTTAGAAATAATAAAGACTAAATTTATATTTTTAAGAAATTTGAGAAAAACCTAAAACTAATCAAATTATTTTAATCTAAAATATTTTAATTTAAATAATATAATATTTTTTGAAATTTATTAAGAACTGAAATGTAAATTTTTTCATTCTCTTAATTTATCAAATATTCAGTATTCAATTTTTTACAATAACCAACTCAAATAGCATGGATTTATAAATTTTAGTATAATCAATAACTTTCGTTTTGATTATAAATGTGATATTTTATTGGTTAAATTTTGAATTTAATATTATTTTATTTTAAAACAATAGTTTATTTCAAATTTCATAATTGAGTGTATTTATTTAAGTTTAACGGTTTCAATATTATGAAATTTATAACTATATTAAATCCTTATTTCTCTCAAAAGAAAAAATTTTAAATATGCCAAATGTCTATATGACTTTTATGGATTTAAATAAATTATAAAAATCAATATTTAATTTTTTATTAATAATATAGTAAATCTTTTTTCTCAAAATTTATAACTAAATTTATTTTTATATATCTTACAGAAAAAATCTTATTAAATATATAAAATTTCTGCATGAATTTCACAAATGGAAATAATTTCATAAATGTAAATTCTTACTCTTTTTTCTAAATAGTGTAATTTATCTATATTTTTAAGAATAGTGTTGTATATATTGATTATACTAAAGTTAATAAATTTAAATTATTAGAATAAATTATTGAAAATTATTAGATATTAATTATTTGATAAATAAAGAGAATAAAAAATTATATATTTATTCTTAGTATAAAGAGAATAAAAATTATATATTTATTCTTAGTAGATTATAAAAAATATTATATTATTTGAATTGAAGAAAAAATTGTAAATTAAGTAAATTTGATTGATTTTAATTTTTCCAAAATTTCTTGGAAATAATATTTTTATTTTTTTATTATTTTAAAATTATAAATTATTTTTATTTACAAAAATATATGAATAATCTATTTTTATATTGTTTTTAAAAAACTTGACCTAAACAGACTAAAAAATAAAAATATTATTCAATTAAGATAAATTAATTTTAAATTTGATTAGATGAATTAAAAAAATTAAGGGACCAATTAGCTAAAAAATTATACAAAACTAGCTAAAAAAAATTATTTTAAGCAGATATAAAATTCATGTATTTTATTGATACAGAACAATAAAAAAAATAGAATTGAAAAATATGCTTAATATTTAAATTGTTTGGTGATTTATTCTTTTATTTTTTGTATCAAAAGACTTAATGAAATAAATTAAGTTCTTATAATTCATAATATTAATTAATAAATTTATTAAAATAAAAATAATGGTAAATTATTAATATTTTTTGAAATTTTGTGTTCAGATTTCATCTATCATTAGCAATGAGCTAGGATTATCTAAAACCCATAAATTTTGTTATATCAGTTATTTTGTAAAAAATATATTTTTGATATCAACATTTAAACTTTAAGGCTTAAAAGGGTGAAAAAGCATAAATAAAAAAAGTGAAGACAAGTTAAAACAAACAATTAAACGATTATAGGGAATATTTCAGCTACGTGGAAAATACCAACGATTGTAAAACTATGAATAATAGTCAGTTAAAAAAGTTTTCAGAAGCTCTAACTAATTTGTTTGGAAAAGTAATAGTCTCAATCACCATTGGGAGATTCAATACTTATGAAAATATTAAAGAGAGATTCAATAATTGATAGGTATGGATAAATAAATAATTTTATAAAATAATATAAGACAACAAAAAATTTGTATTTTCACTTTTATGTTAAAATAATTTAATTCTTTATTTTTAAATTTTTTAAATATATTTATTTTCACTTTCATGTCATCGTAATCTAGTATTGGATTTAATCATGTTTGACAATGTTTCTGTTCTTTCAAAATTATTAAGTTTGATTTGATTTTAATTCAGTTAAATTCAGTTATTCGTTCCACTTCAAAAATATCTGCGTCTCGTACCACCTATAATGGTGGAAAAAAGATAGATGGAGGAATAGGAAAATGTAAAAGAAGAAGGGGAGCTAGGGGCTAGGGCTACTTTTATCTTACTAACAAAATATTCTGTTCGTAGGAGTTAAATGTTTACGGCTAATTATGGATGAATATTTAATTTATTGACAGTCTATCACTATTTAGTGACAAACTAATTTTGTCGCTAAATAATGACAATATATTCCATCACTAGTCCGTCGCTAATTAACAATGAACAACATTCATTATTGATTAGTGATTAAATATTTCGTCGTTAATTCCATTGACAGGGTTCTAATGCTGAAGTTGTGTCGCTTCTGTCACAAAATTAGCGATGAAATTTGCTAAAATCGCTATTCTGTTAATATTCTAAAGCTGATCCCTCATTAATTAATGATAAAAAAAAATTTCATCATTAAATCCATTATTATTCCACTATTTTTTGCAATGTCTTATTTATATTATTACTGGCATTAACCTCTTTTTTTAAATTTTTTAAATTTATTTTTACTTTATTTTTAGTGTCTTTGAGCTCTGTATAACTTGTTAATAATTTATGTGAGATAAATATAATATCACATAGTTTTTATTCTGTTTTTGTCATTTATTATGTTTTTATTTGTTTTTAGCCTGTACATCAAGTAACGTCAACGGGTCAATAATGAAGAAAAATATCAAATTATAGAAACAAAAGAAATTTAAACTATTATAAAATGAATTATTAAATATTGATTATTTGAAAAACTTAAATTGCAAATTAAATAGTAATGGACATTTAAGAAAATTAATTTTAATTGATGATATATAGTAAGCTTTATTTTATATCTATAACTTTTCATTTATTATTTTATATTTTATTATTGAAGCTCATTTAATCATAAATAATTTTTTAATGTCCAATGTTACAATATTATGATTAATTTACAAAAATTTAAGATAGTGACATCTTTTATTATAACTAATCATGAAATGCTTTGTAATTATTTGACAATTATAAAATTTTAAAAATTTAATAACAAATTTAAATATCTTATATCTTAAAGATATATTTCATTAGAATAATATATATATATATATATATATATAT